>CM056596.1:43227356-43357356 GCA_029721355.1 Tegillarca granosa
TGTATCATACAACCGTATATCGTCAAGAAAGTTCGCGCCTATTTATTGTTGTAGCTGCATATTGCCATCAAAGTGCAAATACCTGTATCATACAGCCGTATATCGTCATGAAAGTTCGCGCCTATTTATTGTTGTAGCTGCATATTGCCATCAAAGTGCAAATACCTGTATCATACAGCCGTATATCGTCATGAAAGTTCGCGCCTATTTATTGTTGTAGCTGCATATTGCCATCAAAGTGCAAATACCTGTATCATACAGCCGTATATCGTCATGAAAGTTCGCGCCTATTTATTGTTGTAGCTGCATATTGCCATCAAAGTGCAAATACCTGTATCATACAACTGTATATCGTCATGAAAGTTAGCATAGTTTTATTATATCTGTAAATAGACAAGAAAGATCATATATCTATATTATATACTATAAACGTATTTATTTTCGCGTGTATTAATTTTCGCGGTTTTATGAAATCAAACTTTTTCGCGTAGTTTAATTTTCGCGGTTTTTTTTGAAACAGTCTATAACATATTTTTTCGATAATAAAATTCAGCGGTTTTTTTTAAACAGCCTATAACATATTTTTTTCGATATTGATATACGACAATAAAATTCAGTGAAAACTACTCACTCTTGAGTTCTTTATTGTTATTGCTCAGTACTTGCTTACATAGTTGGATAAAAATGTTGAAACGGTGGTTAAATCAATCTGCTAAAAAAGCTCCAGAAGCTGATTATTTACCAGATCCCAGAACAGCAGATACACCAGAAAAATCATTAGCTATTGCTGCTGCAAACAAATGTGTTTTAGAGGCTATGTCAGAAGGTTCATCATCAAAAAAAAGAAAACGTGGAGATTATAATCATTATAATAGTGAACAAAGACTTAAAATCGCCAGATATGCTATTGAAAACGGTTATGTTCCCACAAACTGTTCCAGTGAATTACAGCCCCTCGATCTCTCGGGCAATGATGAATTTAAAACATATGTAAAAAACGCGTTCATTCACTGGTATGCTGAACAGATCCAAGTCGGGTTAAAATCTGGAAAATGTGTAGATAATATAAACGTGGACTTAAAATTGAGTACTTTGAAACCACTTCACGCTGGGTGGATGGTTTCTGCCTTCCAATCAGTTACACAAGCTACATTGTTAAGAGGTTGGGAAAAATCAGGTATCAAAGACGCTCTTTTTTTAAATGAACTATAACTATCAAAGGACTTAATTGTAATTGACACGCGTGGTCTATCCGGTGAATTATTCAACCGTGTATAACAGCTGATAAACTTTAACTGTAAATAATTTGTGTGTATATCTGTAAATACCATGGTTATGGTTTCGTTTGGATTACTAATATATTTGGAGTTTGTATTAAATTCATCTCTGAAATGTGAGTAGTCTACACTTATTCTTTTAACCGCTGTTACAGATAATATAAGTTGTAAGACACTAGTCATTATCAGATAAATGTAAAATATTAGAATTCCCGAACATCCAAACCACCACCCCCCTAACACACACACATACACATGCACCTACCATTTAAATTTCTGGTATTAATTTTCGCTTTGTATTAATTTTCGCACAGATGACCGCGAAATAAGCGAAAATTAATACGTTTACAGTAGCTATATATTATCGAAAAAGGTTGTGTCTTTGAATGTTATTTATGTATGACGTCAAGGAATAGTATTTCTTGTAAAGATGTATATTGTGAAAGCAGATTTTACCTTTTTGTAGTGCAATGCCAATAAAAAAAACAAAAACATACCCGTCTATGTTCAAATTACATCCCTAAAAAAACGTTAAAACGACAAATTCAGTTACACACGTGAACTTCCGTAAAGAGGTGAGGCCAGATGCTCCTGAACGGTTAGCGATTCCTCTTTAGCTAGCTATACTCGTCAAGTGCAAAATCAAATTTTAGAATAAAAATGACATGGAACTATGGGACGTGAAATGTAGCATCAGTCTTCTCTACAGATTTGACAAGGTTCTGTGAAAATTCTGCTTTATATGAATAAAGAAACAAATCAGCAAGCAAAAGTGCACAATTTGTGAAAAATGATACATCGATTGTTTGTTTGAAAATTATATAACCAAATACAACTTGGAAATTCAAACTTTAATTGTGTACTGTGAACTCTCCTTGTTTATGATATTATGATATTTTCTTATTTATTTATTTGTTTATTATTTTTTATTTATTTATTTTTCCAATTTTTTATTCATATATTAGCAGAATATGTGTTTATTGCTAGATATTTTACGACTGACTAGAAGAAGCATTTCAAATCAAATCAGAGATTTTATATATACAGACTACATGAATAACCCAAAGCATGAGACCGACTGATGAGCATCATTGATCAAATAAATGATCATAAGATTTCGTACTGATCATCCAGGTGAACATCTAAATTTAAGTGACTGACTAGATGAACATTCAGATCAAACCAGAGATTTTATTTAGACAGACTAAATGAATATCCAAAATCACGAGACAAACTAGATGAACATCTATAATTTAATAAGCGATTCTAAGATTTCTCACTGGTCATTCAGGTGAACATCTAAATTTAAGTGACTGAATAGATGAACATCTCAAATCAAACCAGAGGTTTTAATTAGACAGAATAAATGAATATCCAAAATCACGAGACAAACTAGATGAACATCTATAATTTAATAAGCGATTCTAAGATTTCGCACTGGTCATTCAGGTGAACATCTGAATTTGAGTGACTGACTAGATGAACATCTCAAATCAAACCAGAGGTTTTATTTAGACAGACTAAATGAATATCCAAAATCACGAGATAAACTAGATGAACATCTATAATTTAATAAGCGATTCTAAGATTTCGCACTGGTCATTCAGGTGAACATCTGAATTTGAGTGACTGACTAGATGAACATCTCAAATCAAACCAGAGGTTTTATTTAGACAGACTAAATGAATATCCAAAATCACGAGATAAACTAGATGAACATCTATAATTTAATAAGCGATTCTAAGATTTCGCACTGGTCATTCAGGTGAACATCTGAATTTGAGTGACTGACAAGATGAACATCTCAAATCAAACCAGAGACAGTAAAAGTTTATTATACTGACGGACTAGATAACCATCTCAAATCACACGAAAGAATTTCCGATATTATCAAAAATTACCAGATAAACAGCTGTTATCAAGTGATTCTCTAAATGACCTTCACAATTTACATCAGCAATGGTAAGATTTCATAGTGTCCGACTTAATGGGGTAGGATATGTAATATTATTTCCTTATATTATACATAAATGTCTTTGAGACTTTTAAAAATGAAATTTACACGAAATTTATCAGTTTGAAGTAAATTCCCATAATTTTTATAAATGATAATGTTATTAGTGGTTAAAAAGTTGAAGTTGCTAAAACTATCTTTCAGCTAACATTCTCTAAAAGTATTTGTAAGTAAACAAAATGTAAATGAATCATAATGAAACGTGTATGGGCGACATCTTTGAAATATATTTGTTATAAAAAAAACTGTGTAGATAAACGTTTAAAATCAAACTAGAGATGGTAAAAGTACTTTTTTTTTTAAATTTTTGGTTCTCGCTTTTAAAAAAAACCGTTTACCGTTTTGTTTTTTAGGTTTTCTACAGAAAGAAATGTAAAAAATGAATAAAATTTATAACAGAAATTGAGAGGTTAATTCGAATAAAATCAAGTTGCATTGTCATTATCCAAGTTACGTTAATAATTCAATTTATTCTTGGACCTAAAATAATTTCTGGGGTTTTTATTTGCTCTCTCTCTCTCTCTCTCTCTCTCTCTCTCTCTCTCTCTCTCTCTCTCTCTCTCAATTATAATTTTTTTAATTGAGCTATCCATGTTTTTACTTATTTGTTCTTTTTTTTATAATTAAATTTCTAAATTCTGTTATATTTTACTGCAATACGAACACAACGTAAATGAACGTGATCGTTTTTCATGTTATACTCCAATAAACTCCGCAACCATAGCAACGCTAAAAGTGAATGGCATGACGTTTGACACTTTCCATTTCATTTGCTGAGATTGTTTGTTGTAGATAATTCCACCGCGAAGGATTTTTTTGTTCAATTAAAAAAAAAATAAAGAAAAATGAAACAAAACGTTGTTTTATCTTTTAGTTTAAGTGTTTAAAATTAAATTATAAGGAATAACGTGTTTTTAACAAGTTTATTGAGTCATAACATGAAAAAGGGCGTGTGCATTTTTTCATAACGCACGTTATGAAGTGTACACCCCTTTTCATGTTAAAAACACAAGTTATTCCTTAATTGAAAATATACAGTGATCGCCCGAAGACGTTACCTCAAATACCCCGGATACCTTGAAGTCATCTGTCGGTCCCGACCAATTTCCTATAATATCCCATATAAATAAACCTGGATGGCTCGAACTTTGTTAACTCGAATACCCCCTCTCGTTCGAACAATAAATGTTTTTCAAAAATATAAAATTAGTGAAAATTCAATTATCTTGTTCCAATCTCTGTACAACAATTGCAAGACAATTAACTTGTTCCAATCTCTGTACAACAACTGCAAGACAATTAACTTGTTCCAATCTCTGTACAACAACTACAAAACAGTTATCTTGTTCCAATCTCTGTGCATCAACTACGTGACAGCTATCTTGATCAAATCTCTGTAAAACAACTACAAAACAGTTATCTTGTTCCAATCTCTGTACATCAACTACAGAATCGTTCACTTGTTCTAATCTCTGTACAACAAGTACAAAACAATTATCTTGTTCTTATCTCTGTACATTTACTACAAAACAGTTATCTTGTTCCAATCTCAGTACATCCTCTACAAGACAATTATCTTGTTTCAATCTCTGTACAACAACTACAAAACAGTTATATTGTTCCAATCTCTGTACAACAACTACAAAACACATCTTGTTCTATTATTTGTACATTAACTACGTGACAGTTATCTTATTCCAATCTCCTTACATTAACTACAAGACAGTTATTTGTTCCAATCTCCGTACATCAACTTCAAAACAGTTACCTTGTTATCATCTCTGTACACTAACTATAAGACAGTTAACTTGTTCCAATCCCGTACATCAACTACGGAACAGTTATCTTGTTCCAATTTTACAACGTTGAAATTCGCGAGAAATACTACAGCTAATGTATTAAAGATTTTATTTTTGAACATTGACCACGCGATTTTTATCAAAAACAAGCCGACGTCAACAACAAATACAGCAAAAGAGAATGATTGTTGAAGGAGGCAGCGATACAGTTAATGAGCAACAGGTTGATTAAATATTTTATATATGACTGCATGAAGGGATAAATAACATTATATTCATGATAAATGATAGTTTTTTGTCATGACCGTCATTCAGCAATATCGTTCTCGCACTGACATTTTTTTTCAATTTTTCATTTAATTTTTTATTATTATTTTTTATTATCATATTTTTTTTTGTTTTATCTCAAGAATTACGTAAGAATCCGACGGGGTAGGACTGACCAGGGGGTGACCTTAGCGATGTAGCCTACTATTATCTTAAATGATCCAGCCCTACGCCATCCTAATATTATAAGCCACATTCTTAAAAATGGCATTAGTATTCTTTTGGGGTATCTCCGAGATACCGGAAGTTCTGACTGCGCTATGTTAAAAATATTACTCATAAGTCAATGCACAATTATTATTATTATTATTATTATTATTATTATTTTTTTTTTTTTTTTTTTTTTTTTTTTTTTTTTTTTGTCTTGAAGCTGAGATTTCGGACTTCAATGTATTTCCAAAATAAATGATGCCATCTTTTGACAGTTGATTTTATTTCATACATATTTATTACATTAACATGTTTTACGAATGGTACAATACGGGTGACTTCAGTGTGGTCTAGGGTTAGGAGAACTGTCCGTCTACACTCTTAATTACACTTTCGGAACTTCATGCGATATAGCTTGTCTTCGCTATTGTTGTTTATGGATTCAAGAAAAGAGAGACAATTTTTTATTTATATCAGTTAATGTACGTCTCCCTTCTTTATAATTCCGCGGCATAACACCTCATTGTATATAGAATATTTCATATAGGACCTTTGGTATCTGTACCTAGACATTCTTACACATTTTTCATTAATATGTAACGGGTAAAATTAAGGGAATGTGCATGCAGTTTATATCATTAGTATGTGTGTATGCTTATCAAAGGTGATAACATTTTACTTCTATTGTCTTCTATTGTGTTTCAATTTTTCAAAATAAAGAAAAATATCAAAACAAAAAAGCAAAGTGCAAAAAAAATCAAATAGTTTCTCATCTATAGACCACTCCAATCTTGATAAAACTTTATTTATTTATTTATTTATTTATTATAACAAAGTAGCAACTTCATAACATAAACATAATCCTATTTTATGTTGATGTTGGTAATAATAACGATACAAGGAAGTAGACATAATATATACATGTAATACCCGGACGTGCGTTGTATTGTAAGTTATTTTGTGACTAACGCACTTATTTCAGTCAAAGCTTAAAGAAATGATTAACTGTCAAAATTTGAATTTGATACTAATACGACTAGTAAGAAATTCTTCATCATCATTAGTTAAATAATTATTTCTGAAACGTAAAACATAAAATCGAGCAAACTAGGGCATTTGTTTAGTGAACTGTAATTATGCCAAGGTCTCGCAGATAAAATAAACATATCCGTTTTATCTCAGACGTATAAATTATGAACGCACGTAGTTTAATTCACATTCATCATCATGATCACAGCAAGGTTTAAATTCTTCCATTCTTTACGATTTTGTTTTCCAATATCCTCGAAAAATGGACTTAACCATATAAAATTCATATCGTCATGTTCAAAGGGTTTGTATATATATTAATTATTATTATTATTCTCCAATTCGTTTTCAAATTCTATTTCATTATTTCCACGAACATATTTTTAAATGCAAAAGAAATCATTCATCTCTCTCTCTCTCTCTCTCTCTCTCTCTCTCTCTCTCATTTAATCTTGCGTTGACAGTATATTAGATTTTAAGCGTGTTGACAGTATATAACATTTTTCTGTTGTGGATGTTTTAAAAGTGGATTTGATCAAAAGAAAAAAGTTCTTAAGTTTGTTTGCGAATTTATTTTACTATAAAGTCAGTGTTGCCCTGAACATTTTCATGAAGAAAAAAACTACCGATAATTGATTTCTCTTATCCAATCAAACCAGAAATAATAAATATTTTGATTATTATCTTTTTATGCTAAGTTCATTTGTCGGAACATATTTCTTATCTTCTATTTTCTATATATGAATGCATAATAACTTTTTTTTAATCTACTAGAAGGACACATGTACCAAGGGAATCGTTGTAAACAGGGAATAATAAATTCAGACAAACTTGATGAAAGGTCTTACTCTACAGGTCAGACTCGATTAAAACAGGTAAGGCACATTTAGACTGATTAGGTTCAGTTTATAAGCTCTTATTATCACTGATAAGAAGACTTGACAGCTAAGTCCTACTTGAATAATGTTAAAGGCAATTTATGTTATATAATTTTAAACAATGTTAAAACTGCATTAAACCTTAAAACCATGTTTAGGTTCTCTGAACCTCTGTGGACATTTAACTTTTGAGATTTTTTAAGTATTCCTTTTTTTATATTCGGCTATGATAATGAATATTTATCTAAAACTCTAAAACAAAATGTACCTGCTTTCTCCTGCCGGAAGAAAATGTGAGAATAGAAATTTTATTTTTATTTTCAGTTCAATTATGAAGATTTTGTTTACATTTTGCATATATAAATTATGTTGTTATATGAAAATAATGGTGTGATTGTATGTTTAATGGTTATATATTTATAGTCGTGCTATTTCTATTTGTATTCTGCTATGCAAATTAAATATGTTAAAAATTCGGTAAATGTCAAATCAATTTTGTGCAGATGTCGTAATAAGTTACGATTAAAATCACTTCCGGTATTTCACCATGTTAAACCACAAGCGAAAAGAAAATGAGCAATACAAAACTTTTAAGTTAAATGGATTTTCATTGAGATTTCAATATAAATTCACCATCACAAAAACGGTGAAAAAGAACATGTAAATATATATACATAAATGTATGATATATTATGTTTTACAATAAAAACACTTTAGTTCAGTCGCATCATGTTCAGTTAAACCTAACAAATAAAATTCAGTAGGATCCGGAATTTGCTAATACAAAATTCCTAGAAATGAGCTTAACCGAACAATCGCACACACACACACACACACACACACACACACACATTTTAATATTCAAGGTTCCCTAAAGAATAGCACTTCTTTACAGTACATAATCAACGAGTTGGTTATCTTGAAAAATTATCATTTTCAGTCCAGAAAAAAACTTTTTTGTCTAATTTTATTTGTCTTTTCTTGTTTTGACTTGTCTCTTTAGACGTTTTATTATTGTATTGGATCATGATTGCCTTTGCAAAGCACAAACTTTCGAGTTGATATTTTGTCATCTGGTTATTCTCATCGTGCTATTTGAGGATCTCGTATTTGAAAGAAAGAGCTAAACTTACGTAAAAGTAAATGTAAAATGCTTAGTTTTGTCTTCTTCTTCCTGCACCAAGTGCACATGGTCGATATTTACTTCATCAGACAACATTGTTCGCCATTTTCCCTTTAAATAGTCATTTGAATGAATTTCGTTACCTGGAACATACAGTGCATGAAGTATCGGAATATGGAATGCCGTGAGGTGAATTTCATTGTCTTCTATCATTTTACCAAGAATAAAATACCCAGAATCCTCTTCCATTGGACAGTCAAGGTGTGAAAACTCGTGCTTTTATCTCAGTTTAAATTAAGTATACCATAATTAATTCCCTAATGACAAAGTGCCTGTACTAAATATTTCAGAAAAATGAAATGGTTGACTTTTCCGTCATTAACGACGGGAAAAAGCTGAAAATTGCCTGGTCCGATGGAAAAACATCAAAGTAAGATTTTTATTTTTTGTTCTATATTATATATAAATCATAACCAACAACCAACTTGGAACCAGTGATGATTATCTTCCAAAATAATAACCTGTATTCATATAACACAATCATTGAATGACCCTTTTGAAATGGCAATGATTTACAAAATTTGTGAAGCTGAAGACAGATGTTTATATTGTTGGAAAAATATTGAATAGAACTACATGTATTCAAGCGTATCGTTATCCACGAAATTGTGCAAAGCGTGGTACGATTCACATTACATATCAAACAGCCCTCCTACTGTTTGTTATGCTTTTTGTTCAGACATGTTGTGTACCACTCTTTGCTGTTTATAGTGATGCTTAGTTCACGTATGTTTGATTTGTCGTTTTCAGAGTGATTCCTAGTTATTGCTAAAATGTACACCAACATAAATTAAGGTTTTACGGTTTTGCTTTTGTCACCCATTATGTTAACTATGTTGTTTGATGATGGCTGAATGATTTGACAAGCGCAAACAGATTATACAGATGGTGAACAAAGAGAAACAACTACCGAACAAGATGAGTTAAAAAACGGAACATAAACCGGTCCAACACGGAAAAGTCAGACATAATTATTCCAGACATGTATTATGGTTCTATAATTAAACTTTTTTAATATTTTTATCGTAGTTTTCATGCTGTTTGGCTGCGGTTTAATTGTTATTGTGAAGAGTGTTGTGATCCGTCCAGTAATATGAAGTCACTTACTTTACACGAAATGCCGCTTACATCAACAATAAAAAGTGTCCAACAAAAAGGTTTGTTCAAAACGCATAGTATGCATGAACATTTTGTTATATATACAGTATTGACCTGTCGAAAGTCACTTAGCTAACAAATTAGTGCCGTAACCATAACTCGCTTTGGCTCATCTTTAGCTCGATATCCACAAAACTCGTTAGCTATATCTGAACAATTTTTCGGCAACTGCTATCAATCTTTTTTGCAGCTTTTTGCCACTCAGTCACTCTGCTCCTCGATCCCTCGTGATCTTTTAAGGCCGCTTCACCCTTCGTTTATTTGATTTTGATTTGAATCTGGGCTATGATGGCGTCATTGAACTCCAAATATTTTTGTTTTTAAAATAATTCCTTCTACAACTAGCTATCGAGGGATGAATTGATCCACACTCGGCAACTAGCTAACGATGGATAAAATGGTCGACCTCTCGTTAGCTTCTCCTCTTCTCATTAGCTAGTGACTAAGCTTGGCTTCCGAAGGCCGAAAAAGCTGTCGCGCTGTTGATAGTTTAAGCTGCAGAGGGGCAAAAAACGGATGAGGTTTCGGCCAGTAAGTATCCATAACTCGGCCTCTCGGCTGCGAAACTTCGACTTCTTTTACTAGCTAAGTGTACAACAGTCGACAACATATAAAGCTTTAAACCTTTGTATATTTTTTTTTTTATTTTTGCTTGCTTGCTTGCACGTAAGTGCAGAAAGCTTATTACATTCCTCCGGCTTAAGCGTGAGCGACCAATGTTAAAGTTTTTTAATGTTTTTCACGTTATGCGTCATGAATTATTACATACTTCATGCAGATGGTATCTGAAGCCATGAAGGATGTGCGATAAAATTGCACAGGCTGAAGACCAAAGGTCAAAGTTAAACAGTCACATTGTTAAAGTTTTTAATGATGATGATGACGGTAAAAACAGTAATGATGATGATGATGATGATGAAATAGGATGGTGATAATGTTGTTGATGGTTGTTGTGATGATGATAAACAGTGATGATGATAATTATGTTTTTTTAATGTTGAAGTTATGAGTCATGAAATACCACATATAGTTGATATCTTTAAGCCATAATGGGTATGTATTAAAGATGCTAACCGCCAAAGGTTAAGATCAAACAATCACAATGATAAAGTTTTATGTTCATTTTTAATAATATTGATGATGAAGATGATGATGATGACGATTAACAATGATATTGATGATGATTTGATTCGATTTTTTAAACAAGTATGTTGATAATTCTAAATAAATTGTAACATAAACAAATAATGAAATAAACACTCTCACGATATTTGTATGTTTGGGTGCAAGCGAGTGTTGTTTATTGTAAGGAGTTAATTTACTCCCTGTGTGATGGTAAAATAAGGCTTATTTTCAAATGTGTGTTTAGTGACCACAAAGAACGTGTTAAATTTTATCTACACATACCTGAAGCGTTGTAACCAATAGTAACATTATATTTATCTTGTTTCCGTTTGTTATGAAGTGGTTTGGTTATGTAGCTTTAGAACTTTCAGATGTTTCATACTTTGTCTGATGTCTGATTGTCTGATGTGTGTAAAAACGCTTTTATTAGCTCAACTGGCTAAAGCCAGATGAACTTATGGTATGATGCGCGCGTGCGTGCGTGAGTCCATTTTTGGTTCCACCCAGGGGCCCATATATCTACATTTACTTATATGGGAAGTCAAATTTAAAAATCTTCTTCTCTGAAACTGTAAGGCCTACAGCTTTTATATTTAGCATTTAACATCAGCTTAAGTCCCTGTACCAAGTTTATATAAATGGAGGCACAAGAACCATTTTCGTCAGTTGAGCTCCACAGGCCTTTTTGGGCCACTTGTTTACTATTCCAGTATTTCTCGTTTATGAGGATGTCGAGATCGAATTGACAAAAACTATTGAATATTACTAATTTTTTTTTAACAAAGAAACCTAATTTTATAGACGACGGCACGTTGGTTGTACAATTTGTTGAAGAAAATCACATTTCATCTTTCGGTGGAGACTGGTTAAAAGAAAATTGTTATTCTAAAGAGTCCTTAAAGGACATGAGAGAATCACTGAAACCTGTTTTCTATTCTGATGTAAGTAGAGCAAAATCTATATCTGTTTGGTTTTAGAAAATATAAATGAACCATCTTAATTTACTCGTAAACACATTGGCGAAATTTATTGCTAAGTCTGTTGTGTCGTGCTTTGGAAGCTTTTTTTTATCGCCACGTACGAGTACGCCAGTTGTGTTCTCAGTACATGTACGTCTTTTGTGTCGTGTTATTGAAGCTTTGTTTGTTGCCACGTACGAGTTCACCAGTTGTGTTCTCAGTACATGTACGTCTGTTGTCGCGTGTTATTGAAAGCTTTTTTGTTATAAAGTTTGTGTACGTCTGTCTTTTTTTTTTTTTGTTATTGAAAGCTTTGTTTCTTACCACGTACGAGTACGCCAGTTGTGTTCTTAGTAGTTCTTTCAGTTACTAAGTACATGCACGTCTTTTGTGTCCTGTTGTTTGGTGGTTCCGATTATTGCTAAGTACATTTATCTCATCTGCTGTTTCGTTTTAAGCGGTTGTCATTATTGCTAAGTATATGTACGTCTGTTGTATCATGTCCTCATTGGCTCACTACATTGCTGTATATGTACTTCTGATTTTTTTATGTCGCCATTTGTTCACGTTATTGCTACCTTATATCACATGTTGTATCGTGTTTGAGTATATCTCATAATTGCTAAGTATATGTACGATTATTGCGATGTGTTCCTATTTCCTTTATAATTCTAATTGTTGATTTGTACATGCACGCCTTTTGTGTCGAGTTAAAATGGTCGGTATTATTAAGTATTATACATTTTCACATGTAAGTCGCTTGAATAGGGTTTTAGTGGTCCGATTATTGCTAAGTACATGTACGTCTTCTGTTGTTTGTTATGCTTTTTGTGCAGTCATGTTGTGAAGTACTCTAGATTGTTACGGGTAATGCTTGGTTCAGGTATATTATTTGTCGTTTTCTGATTATTCCTAAATGTACGCCAGTTGTTTCTTGTTATATGTGTTTTCGCGTGTTGTTGGAAGCTAGCCATTTTATATATGTATGTTTTATGTCGTGTTCTTGGTGGTTATTCAGAAATACATGTACATCGTTTGTATCCTGTCCTTGGTTGTGGTGGGTTTTAGTAATTGCCTTGTACATGTGGATATGTTTTATCGTGTTTTTGTTTTGGTGGCTTTTGGCAATATTCTACTACATATACATATATTATGTCGTGTTCTTGGTGGTTATTCAGAAATACATGTACATCGTTTGTATCCTGTTCTTGGTTGTGGTTGTTTTTGGTAATTGCCTTGTACATGTGGGTATGTTTTATCGTGTTTTTGTTTTGGTGGCTTTTGGCAATATTCTACTTCATATACATATTCAGAAATACATGTACATCGTTTGTATCCTGTTCTTGGTTGTGGTTGTTTTTGGTAATTGCCTTGTATATGTGGGTATGTTTTATCGTGTTTTTGTTTTGGTGGCTTTTGGCAATATTCTACTACATATACATATATTATGTCGTGTTTCCAGTACGCCCTTCTTTGATCTTACATCTGAGTCAAATGTCTTTTTTAATATTACTTTTTTTATTTTTTTTTTAAATTTGATGGTTTATTTTTTTCGTAAAAAACCTTGTAGCTTCTAAGCAATATTTATTATAATAATAATAATAATATACAATTATTGACTTTTGATGAGGTTAATACAAGGATTTATGACCCCAAAAGAAATGTTATATTTACCGAGGCCGTAGGCCGAGGTGAATATAACATTCTTTTGGGGTCATAAATCCTTGTATTAACCTCATCAAAAGTCAATAATTGTTTTATTTTATGACTGACAGACAAGCGTCTTTCAAAACAATTCGTAACAGCTTCTGTTTTTATCCGCCATGATTTTCAGAAGATGCAATGAGATCCGATGCTTTTAAAGTAGATCAATTATGATTGGCTTATCAAAAACTTAGGACGACTTTGATTGGTTCTATTCTTGGACAATGGGAAATCACCGTCGTCTATTTTTAGGGACCTTGTGGGGCAATTTGGAACATGATATTACCCTCACGTGCAGAATTGCGCGGTGAACATAACGATCTGTCCACTGCAGCTTAACATGTTTTCAACCAATCAAAACTTAGTAAAATCAGTAGTCATATAATAATTATTATTATTATTATTATCATGCATTTTGATTTGTGATATCGGGTTCCAAATTGTCTTGTAATTGGTAGCAAAGCATTTGAACTTTTATCTACTTATGTCAAATAAAACATAAAAAATTAACATCGTATTTTATAAATTGACCACTTAAATATTTCTGAAATCATTGAACCCTCCAAGTTACATTGATAAAGGCTTCTTGTGTTCTTTGTAATGTTAAGACGTTCGTCGTTTGTAACATGTTTAATAATACTTTAACATTCTACAAATCAAGGATATCGGTTTCCTGTATCATAATTATCATCAATTTGACATTTTTAAGTTGTTTTACGTAAAAAGGATTCAAAATACAACAGAATAACATTCACAAATTATTTTATAAAATAATTTTGGAAAAGAAATTATTAAGCGTATTATATTTCAGAAATACGTTCCAGAACTCTCTTATTCAGATGTAAAGAAATCAGACGAGGCACTTTACAGGTATGATTGTAATGAAACATATAGATAGGCGACTCCAGCAAAGCTGAAAATTATTTGAATTAGTTTCCATAGCATTAACAGTAAATTATAAAAGTTTTAGAATGATTTGTTTCAAAACCGCCTTTCCACCTAAATGGTAGTGTGTTACTTAGCATTATGATTAAAGTTCACTTGGGTTTTGTAAAGTCTATTCGGTGTCTCTTGATATTATCATATATATATATATAATATATTTAAACAATCAAACGTAACTACTGGGCGCGAATATAAAGTTTATAAATATTTTAAATATTTAGATAATGACTAATTTAACTAAATGATACATGAATCATATCTGCATTCCACCAATGTCCAAAATATTAGAAATAGGTTATAGCGTATGAACTATATGAAAAGACATTTAAAAATTATATCAGTAATATCTTGTAGATGGCTAAAGAATATAAACGAATATGGATTGTGTCTGCTTAAAGATGTGCCAACAGAAAAAGACATGCTGAAAACGGTAATGGAAATATTTATTTAATTTAAAAAGTGATCATAATCTTTTACAAATTTTGAAGATTTCAATGAGATATCAACTCTTCAGGAAATACGCATGTGATCATTATAATCTTTCCTTAAGCTTTTTTACCTTGATAATGCAGTGTCTGACCAAGAGCACTTGGTTGGATGCAGTTTTATGTCGCATCATCAGTTTTTGACCTACATGTATTTGTGAATAGAATTTTTTTCTAATTTTTATTTGGGGAAATGAATCTAAAGACTTTTTCTGCATTTTACTAATGTAATGTCATGTGCTACTTTTAAATGCATTACATGTATTTCATAAAAATTCAAAAGTAGATTATGACAGAAGGAATGACGATCTTTAGAAGGCTAGTTTTATCAGTTAACAGCAAAATCGCAGGTATCCATTGCAGACCACTTAGTCTGTTATATTTACGAATAAAGTATGAATAACGAGCCAAGGGATAAAGAGTTACGATAAGGAAAACAGAATTTTAAACTAAGTTTCGAAAAGAGGCGAACCAGCTGCTACGAGAGGTTTTCTGTTTCTTAGGCTTACGTCCTTACCATTCCGTCACCGCGGCTAAAACTTCATAATGTGGTCTCAGTTTTAATGTGGACACGGACTGGTATGTTTGTTTTATATATTTTACCTCAACTGACAATCAGAGTATTTATAACAAAAAGTGACGTGCTTTATTATTTTGGGATTTTGAAACAATTAACTATTTGTTTACAATTTGATTCAGATGCAAAAAGACGTTAAAATAGTGACATGTTTAAATTTCGTGTGAAGTGTCTGAACTGCCTCCATTTGTAAGGTCGATATTGGGTTTAATTGCTTCTACAGCACCGATTTTGCTTTACAATTCATAAAGTTTTCATCTTAAGTATATTTATTGCATATTTTTAGGTTATTAGACACATTGGTCCTGTTGAGCAAAGTATTTATGGCGAGGTAATGTAGTATCTATAATTTTATAAATATATTTATAAACTTATTTGAACAAATTATTAACAGTTGGACATTCTCAACACTCATTAAAATACAGAATCCGGCTCCACTGTGAAAAACATTGTAAAATTCAAAAAGAAGGTTGATATTCTTAAACATGTACTTGACAAAAGCTTACCAACCAAGAAAACGCATAATACAAGTAACTGATAAAACAGCCAACGCAGCCAATGAAACGGCACTGTACTAGTTAATGGCGGAAGAGTCAATACAACTAAAAATGATACAAGTAAATGACAAAACAGCCAACACAACCAAGAAAACTCATAATACAAGTAACTGATAAAACAGCCAACGCAGCCAAGAAAACGGCACAGTACTAGTAAATGGCGGAAGAGTCAATACAACTAAAAATGATACAAGTAAATGACAAAACAGCCAACACAACCAAGAAAACGCATAATACAAGTAACTGATAAAACAGCCAACGCAGTCAAGAAAACGGCACTGTACTAGTAAATGGCGGAAGAGTCAATACAACTAAAAATGATACAAGTAAATGACAAAACAGCCAATACAACTAAGAAAACGCTAATACAAGTAACTGATAAAACAGGCAACACAACCAAGAAAACGACACAGTACTCGTCAATGGCGGAAGAGTCAATACAACTAAAAATGATACAAGTAAATGACAAAACAGCCAACACAACCAAGAAAACGCATAATACAAGTAACTGATAAAACAGCCAACGCAGTCAAGAAAACGGCACTGTACTAGTTAATGGCGGAAGAGTCAATACAACTAAAAATGATACAAGTAAAAGACAAAACAGCCAACACAACCAAGAAAACACATAATACAAGTAACTAATAAAACAGCCAACGCAGCCAAAAAAACGGCACTGTACTAGTTAATGGCGGAAGAGTCAATACAACTAAAAATGATACAAGTAAATGACAAAACAGCCAACACAACCAAGAAAACGCATAATACAAGTAACTGATAAAACAGGCAACACAACCAAGTAAACGGTACTGTACTAGAAATTGGCGGAAGTGTAAATACAACTATATAACGGATAAAAAATCCGAAAGTACATTTATAAAATAACATTCATGCCACATATAAAAGTTACTTATATTGTATTTGTTTATATTTATTTTACATACACGTGTATTATATTGTACATTTTATTTATTCTAATAATAAGAGAACAAGATTAAACATTTCAATGACTAACTGTTACTAGTTACTCTACAGTGTAATTATAGGAAGAAGGTTATTATTTAAAATACCAGACAGGAAAATTTTTCGACGTAAGAGGACAAACTTTACGGTCGGTTTCGTAAAAAAGACATGTTTTTCTTATAATCAGACTTTGCATATTCATTCTGATCAAATGATGAGATTTGTAGGCTATATTGAAAGAAGATTAAAATTGTCAAAATAACATCACTTTGACAAAAAATGAGAAATAACATCAAATGAAGGTTTTGAAAGCTGCTATAAAGTTTGTTTAAGATACAAAAAAGTGACTCTCTTGGTTGCTCAGTTGTTGAGCCTTCGCATAAGACTTTAAAATTTGAGAAACTACTTCCTCGTCTTGAGTTTGGCAGTAAGAGGACGGAGTATAAATCTACTGCCAGGATAATGGACAATGTAAATAGTATACTTGTTTGCGGCAAGAACTGTTAATGAAAATCGTTTTGGCATTAATGCAACATGATTTGCTGCTATGTCTTAATTTAAAATCACTTGTTATTGCAGACTTATGAATTATATGTGAGAGAAGTTCCTATTAACCTGGCTTACAGTAGTAAAGCACTTCAGTTCCACACAGATCTACCAATGTATGAATGTCAACCAGGAATACAGTTTCTTCATTGTTTAAAGTATGCACTTTTCAGATTGGGGTTTTCATAATTTTAGAATTTTTAAGACCATCCAGAAGTACTTTTAATACACGAACCTACACCATTAGATGATACCTCTCTCTCTCTCTCTCTCTCTCTCTCTCTCTCTCTCTGTGTTATAAGACTACGAGTGTGATCTGTAGTGTATAGTTAGAGTGTGATCTGTAGTGTATAATTATTAACCTAATCAATATTTATGTTTAAACTTACTGACGTTTTGATGATAAGATTCTTATACAAAATGAATTAATTTTGAGATTTAATAAGTTTTTAAAATATTGTCATAATACCACAATTTTGATTGCTTTATATAGGTTTGATGATACTGTTAAAGGGGGTGAAACAACCTTCGCAGATTTGATTCACATAGCCGAGGAGTTCCGAGTAGATCATCCGGAAGAATTTAGAACGCTTTCAACAGTTCCCGCCCCTTTTGACAGAATCCATGCTGACAGGTTACAGTTTATAGTTTAATTGTTGAAGCGGTTTTTTTTAAATGACTAAGTAGACATATCCATTAAACTTGAGGTTATTTACTCAGTAGTTTTATAGTATTTTCTGTAAAACATCTGAACATCCCTATTACCTATCAACATCTATATGAGATAACGACCTTTTTTATTTTTAGTTTTGATACATATTTAACCATCTAAGCTTATCGTAAAAAAATCATTTGAAACACATTGACGCGAGTAAAATAAGCGGATCTGATTGCCTGTTTTGACACCGGTTTGGATTAATAAAACAAACATACCAGTCCTTGTCCATATCACAATCCAAAAAACAAGTAAAACTTTGCAAACTGGCAAAATATGTTATACACGTGAACTTCCACCAAGGAAGTGAGACCGGGTGCTCCGGAAGGGTAAGCACCTCTTGTCTTGCTAGTTACACCCGTCACGTGCAAGTCAATTTTGAGAATGAAAGGAACAAAGAACTATGGTAAGTCAAATATATCCAGTATAAGTTCAAGCGAGTTTCATGTAAGCATTTCGCTTTAATTGGTTTCTTACATATATTGACACAGGATTGCTTCACGAAAGTTTAATGTAGGCTCGATTCATCTTTACTCTTTAAAAAGTTATGTATATCATTCACTGATGAGGAATGAATTTCCGAAATGTGCACATCTGGCACATCAAAATTTAACTGGTGTTTGTGTTATATATTTACAACCTTTTTTAAAGTAACTTGTTTTGTGCTTATGTTTTACAGAGATATTGCAGTGCACATGTCACACAGACGTCCAGCAATTCTGCTGAACAATCAAGATGAGGTAGGTAATATGCACAACATTATCTATTACAACCGTGGCTGTAGATAAAACATACATTAAAACATGATAAAAATACAAAAATCAAAACAAGGAAACAAACAACCGAATGTACACATCAAAAGACACTTAAATTACAAAGGCAAATGGTAATATTTATATGGGAAGGGGAAGTATGTGTGTTAAAAGGGATCAGTAAAATATTTGTAATAAAGTTATTATAATTAACGCCTCTTGTCACTTTGAGGAAACCATATACCAGTTTGAAAATTTTACTTTTACTGATGTAGCAGTTTTAGGAATAAGATGACTCCGTTTATAAAACTTATTCCATTTTATTTGGCTACAGTAAATGTAGGGTTACATAATTTAAATTTCACCCTGAAATACAAACAAATGACAACATATAACAATCATACGATATCTGTTTTACCAACAAAGTCAAAGTGGAATGATTAAAAAATAACGATGTATCACGTGATCGATTCTTCAAACTATGTGATCACGTGATGGAATGAAATACACAAAAAAATACGTTTCACATGTGAGTTTCAATTACAGATTTCGTTAAATAAAAATATGGAAGTTAATTGGAAGATGTTGTCAGTGGAAACTAAAGACATTATTGTATTAAACTGAGTATAAATAAAACACTTGACAATATATGTATATTATATATTATGAGCTTGTAAACTGACTATATAGAATTGATATCAAGTGCTACCGACAACAATATCGATAAGCAATACACAAAATGTGTATTTGAAAGGAAAAATTAATAAGATATACAAAATAAAATATACCAAGGATATGGTCTTAGGGTGTATGAACTTTTCCAAAAATCCCCCGAATTGATGGTAAAAAAATGGCAGTCAACTGGTTTACCTATATGATAAACAAGGACGTGGCATTAATAAACTAAAAGACAGGAATAATATCTGTTACAACCGTATGTGTATAATGTTTGGAGTAAAATAACTTTGTGTAAGTTACTCAAATGACTTTTATAAATATAACCTTGATAATGAAATTATTTTCAAGGTCAAATCTTGACAAACTTGATATAAGTGAATATTATTCTCAAGTCTAATATTTCTTCCAATATATTATAAATATGAATTGTGATAATTTAGGGAATAAACTTTATCTCTTTCTTTCTCTCATTCAAGTTAAAAATGTTAATTGTGCAAATAAAATAAAGTAATGGACAAAGAATGACCAAAATAATGAGACACAATTTTATGGGAATAAATAGCTGAAATTCAATTAAATAAGACTAATAAATAAATGAGACTAGTAATGTCCAAGTATAGATAAAGGTATTACTTACAGAAATGGAGTTCCTAAGACATCATGTTTCAAAAGAAAAACATGTCAGGTCTTATGAATGACCAGCAGAAAAGTAAAAAAGATTCAAAATAGCCAATAAAAAATGACTTGAAAACAAGGGACTTAATTGCCTAACTGACCATGACCAAAGAGAGAAAGAGAGACAACTACAGTACAGTACAAAAGTTAATGAACAGTAGAAAAACATTTTACAACACAAAACATCACAAAGACACCACAAAAATAAACTATAAAATGTAACAGCTACCAGACATTACCTACAAAACAAAACAAAGGTTTATTATTAGAAATAATGAAAATAAATAAACCTAAAATAAAATAAAACATAATTATTATTAAAACATATGAAAAACAACACTACCACACTGACATGATGCAACCTAAGATAGTGAAGAAAAAGATATTATTTTTGTGTCACGGTCCTCAGATTCATTATAACTACATTTTTGTTAATTCATTATTGTTATTATTTTTTAGGTTATCAATATTAAATGGAGTCCACCTTACCATGGTCCTATTGCTCTTGAAGAGGTATAAAAAAGTCTGTGTGTGTGTGTGTGTGTTATTATAAGTATAAGTATTACGAAACTGCGTTTGATAAAAAAGATATCATCAAAATATGCAAAAACATAAAACATATTGTATAAAATAGTTAATTGACCTAGTACTCTTGCAAATACAAGACGATTTTATAAAAAAATGGCCATAATTTTATACCTTTCAAAGAATGTAATAACCTGTGTCAATACAAGGACAAGAGGTTAAAAAAAACACTTTTAAGGACAGATTTCAGACCAAGATCGTATGTTCTAGTACAGGCAAAGTGCAATTATATAAAAAACTTTGTTTAAAAATTATAAAATTGATTTTGCGCTTTCCTTTTGCATTGTTATAACAACTTGCTCGCAAAAGTTGATTTATGCTTTATTTGATATTATTATTATTATTTGGAACAAAAACCAATTTCTATATGAGAAAACAGTTAAAACAACTGTATCATTTGAATTATATGATGTATCTCTATCTATTACTAGGATTTGATAGAACCGTTTTACAGAGCTTTTATACTCTTTGGAAAAGCTATAGAGAATCATAGATATAAGGTATTTTATTATAAAAAAAGAAAGCATCAAGTTCTGAATGTGTGTGTGTGTGTGTGTGTGTGTGTGTGTGTGTGTGATCGTTTACAGAATATCAAACATAAAAATACCTATCAATTTTGACCACTTGTGGTAGTTTATCATAATATCCTAGTTTCTCAATATCTGTAAGTCACAAATTTGTTAATACTTCATATATTTCGATGACAAATTGTGTACATATTTGTTGTCCATTACAAATGCAATTATGTTTTAACAAAAAACAAACGGAAATTCATTCCTCATGAGTGACACTAGGGGCCGAAAAGTTTGATAGACGGGAAATATAAGTTCTAAAATTATGTGAACCTAAATCCAGCTAAGGAATGCTTTTCGTGAGGAAGCAATCTTTAGTTTTGAATAAATTTCAAAAATTAAGCCGGCTGAAAATTTTGCTACATGACGCATTTTCTGAAATTACAAAATACTGCCTGCTGAATTATAGATACCCTCGGGAAGTTTTACTCTACTAGAAGCGTTACTAACAGAAGGGTAGTAAATTCTTAACAAAAATAACTGTATTATTTTAATGTGTCATTTTTGCACATTTCGAAAATTCATTTCATATTGAAACACTAGAAGCCCAAAACGTTGATAGGTAAAAAGATAATCAAAACATTTAAAAATGTTTCCAGTTATATGAATTCCAATCCAGCTAAGGAATGCTTTGCATAAGAGTTGAGTTGAGAAATAGTTTTTAACGTCCCAGTCAAGAATGTTTCACTTATATCGAGACGTTGCCAGCTATAGGCGAAAAAGCAGAAATCTTGTCTGTGAGTTGCGCTGATGGCATTATACAACAGAGTTCTTTATCGTGTCACGTTTAACGTGACCCAGGGCCTTATTTATTTTATATTCCCGCCAAAAGAATCGTGAATTTCACTTCGTAATGCCAAGTGCTTGGCGAAAGACCCGGTCGGGGTGCTTTGCATTAGAAAACAATCCTTAGTTTTAAATAAATTTCAAAAATTCAGATGGCTGAATATACTTTATAGTTTTCAAATATTTAAACTTCCGTGCATTTCAAAAGTCCCAAATTACAAAAAGACTTTGCTACGGAATGTAATGTACAGACGTTTAAATTGTGTTTTTTTTTTCTTTTTTGGGGGGGGTTTAATATATTGCATGTAAATATGAACTTGACGTTATTTCTAATTCCAAAGAGAGCAATTCGGCTAGTTAATGGAGACGTCATTGCGTTTAACAATCGACGGATGTGTCATGGAAGGAATTCATTTGAAAACATGCATGGAGAGCGCCATTTACAGGTATGTTATATCTATTGGATTTTCTATGTGTTATAATTCTAGTACTCTGCCATATGCTAAGTGATTGACCAAAAGAATTGATACAAAGTTTCTAAAACGGCTTTTTGTTAGTTTTGTATTGAAAGAATTAATGAAGGATTTCTGCATATGGCTCAAAGGCATTGTTAAAATTCCGCTTATTTATTAGTAATTTAATTTATTTTATTAAATATAAGAGCATCTATAGCAATATTGCATATATTTATATTAGTATATAAGAATTATATGGAATGCCGGTAAAGCCATACCCAGGTATTCTACTAAATTAATTAAACATTTCGTACAAGCTATAAATACATATTTGGAAGTGCGACCAGATTTCCAAAAAAGTACAATTCATTCTTGTAGGAAAATGAAAACTAGTAGCACGATAAAACATATAGCATTAAAAGAGTTAGTCTACAACTTGCTTTGATTTTTTTTTTTTTTTTTTTTTTTTTTTTTTTTTTTTTGAAGGGATGAGATTGTTTACAGTAGTAGTATTTTGTGGTTTTTTAACAACAACAAAAAAAAAAAAAAAAACAAAAAACAAAAAAAAAATAATATATAGTCACAATACTAAACTCATTTAAAATAAGACTTTCAAATCCAAATTTATGAAACAATTCTTAAATATACTGACACGTAAATAGTTTGCTATCAATCTTCAAAATGACCATGTGAGTAAGATTTATTATGGAAAACATAATTTAATGGTTATAATTAATTTGTAAAAAAATCCAATTAATTATTTGTTTATTTATTTTTTATTTATATAGGGAGGATACGTTAACATCGACGATTATAAAAGTAAACTTATGATTCTCCATAAGAAGTATGGAGACGGATCGCCAATACGGCGTGTGTTTAACACGGATTGGTCATAAGTCATTCAAAAATGTTATAACTTTTGTGACATACATTTTGCTTTCTTTCAAACATATTTTTGTTACTGAAATTCTCATTTGAAAATCACCAAAGCCTTGTAAATTACTGAGAAATAAATGACACGTAGTTTCATTTGTCTTTCTTTATTTTTTGACGCATTCACCTCTGAATCTAAAGTTAATTTTAATGAATTGTTAGACTTGCTCTTATCGGACCTTACTGGTACTAAAGTTTCAGTTAAAACAGTATATTGCTACGAAAGAGTATATATCTGTATTATACAGCTGTATATCGTCATGAAAGGTCAAATACATTTTTGGTTATATCAGTATATTACCAAAATTACGCATATTGCTGTATTATACAGCTGCATATCGTCAAGAAAGTTCGCATAGTTTTAATATTTCTGTTTATGGACAAGGGAGATCATATATCTTTCTGATACAGATGTATATCGTCAAGAGAGGTCGTGCCATTATATCTGTACGTTGTCAAAGAATATTCAACTTTTTTAAGAAATCTTCCCTATTTTTTTAAATGATTTATTATTAGTGGTTAAAATGTTTAAGTTGCTTAAAGCTATAGCAACAGCTATCTTTCAGCTGATAAAAAGTATTAGTAATCAAACAACAAGAGGCCCATGGGCCTTAACGCTCACCTGAGAATATCTCCAAAATTGTTTACAAAGTGCAACAGACAATATATCAAGTACAGAAAATTTAAAGAAACTCAATAACTCCCAAAAAAATTAATCAGAAATATTCAGTCACATTTCATTAATAAGCAGCTAATATGCATAAAGTGACTGTAGTCTTCTTTTGCAGCTGTCACCTTGACCTTTCAACATATGACCTTGAATCATATATCAAAATGATTGCCACGTCAATATCTACAATATTCCAATATGCATGCCTATACAAAAAGTTAATAGTTTACAAGATAATTAGCAATTTAAGTCTTCTTTTGCAGTTGTGACCTTGATCTTTTGACATATGACCTTGAACTATATATTAAAATCATCGTCATGTCAATACCTACAATATTCTAAAATACATGCCCATACAAAAAGTTAATAGTTTTCAAGATAATTAGCAATTTAAGTCTTCTTTTGCAGTTGTGAACTTGACCTTTCAACATATGACCTTGAACCATATATCAAAATGATCATCATGTCAATACCTACAATATTCTAATATACACGCCTATACAAAAAGTTAATAGTTTTCAAGATAATTAGCAATTTAACTTTTCTTTTGCAGCTGTGACCTTGACCTTTCAACATATGACCTTGAACCATATATCAAAATGATTGTTGTCGCAATACCTACAATATTCTAATATACATGCCTATACAAAAAGTTAATAGTTTTCAAGATAATGAGCAATTTCAGTCTTCTTTTGCAGCTGTGACCTTGACCTTTAAATATATGACCTTGAAATATATATCAAAATGATCGTCATGTCAATACCTACAATATTCTAATATACATGCCTATACAAAAAGTTTATAGTTTTCAAGATAATTAGCAATTTAACTTTTCTTTTGCAACTGTGACCTTGACCTTTCAACATATGACCTTGAACCATATATCAAAATGATCATCATGTCAATACCTACAATATTCTAATATACATGCCTATACAAAAAGTTAATAGTTTTCAAGATAATTAGCAATTTAAGTCTTCTTTTGCAGCTGTGACCTTGACCTTTCAACAAATGAACTTGAACTATATATCAAAATGATTGTTGTCGCAATACCTACAATATTCTAATATACATGCCTATACAAAAAGTTTATAGTTTTCAAGATAATTAGCAATTTAACTTTTCTTTTGCAGCTGTGACCTTGATCTTTCAACATATGACCTTGAACCATATATCAAAATGATCGTCATGTCAATACCTACAATATTCTAATATACACGCCTATACAAAAAGTTAATAGTTTTCAAGATAATTAGCAATTTAACTTTTCTTTTGCAGCTGTGACCTTGACCTTTCAACATATGACCTTGAACCATATATCAAAATGATCGTTGTCCAAATATCTACAATATTCTAATATACATGCCTATACAAAAAGTTAATAGTTTTCAAGATAATTAGCAATTTAAGTCTTCTTTTGCAGCTGTGACCTTGACCTTTCAACAAATGAACTTGAACTATATATCAAAATGATTGTTGTCGCAATACCTACAATATTCTAATATACATGCCTATACAAAAAGTTTATAGTTTTCAAGATAATTAGCAATTTAACTTTTCTTTTGCAACTGTGACCTTGACCTTTCAACATATGACCTTGAACCATATATCAAAATGATCGTCATGTCAATACCTACAATATTCTAATATACATGCCTATACAAAAAGTTAATAGTTTTCAAGATAATTAGCAATTTAAGTCTTCTTTTGCAGCTGTGACCTTGACCTTTCTACAAATGAACTTGAACTATATATCAAAATGATTGTTGTCGCAATACCTACAATATTCTAATATACATGCCTATACAAAAAGTTTATAGTTTTCAAGATAATTAGCAATTTAACTTTTCTTTTGCAACTGTGACCTTGACCTTTCAACATATGACCTTGAACCATATATCAAAATGAGTGTCATGCCAATACCTACAATATTCTAATATACATGCCTATACAAAAAGTTAATAGTTTTCAAGATAATTAGCGATTTAAGTCTATTTTTGCAGCTGTGACCTTGACCTTTGAACATATGACCTTGAACCATATATCAAAATGATTGTTGTCGCAATACCTACAATATTCTAATATAAATGCCTATACAAAAAGTTAATAGTTTTCAAGATATAGTGACAAATAAATAATTTTTAGCAATTTTCCCACTAAGTTCCTTGCCATTTCCCCATTTTGAGCCCCATCGCTTTCATTTGTGCAAATCTAAAACTAGATGACCTAAGAATGTTCTAAGTGAAATAACTAAGGTATATCACTTGTACATTCAGAGGAGAAGATTTTTAAAGTTTTTCACTATTTCCCCCCTTATGGGGCCCCAAGGGGACATAACTCCTTCATATGTGCAAATCTGAAAGGCCTTCACCCAGACATCATCATCACCAAGTTTCATCAAATTTGGGTTGGTAGTTTTAGAGGAGTTGATTAAAATGTAAAATGTTAACGCACGACGGACGACGCACGACGCACGACGCACGACGCACGACGCACGACAGACGACGGACGGTGAACCATCGCAATAGCTCATCTGAGCTTTCAGCTCAGGTGAGCTAAAAATACATGTCTATTCAAAATGTAAATGAATCACATTGAAACGTGTGTGGGTGGCAATCTTTAAAATACGGTATTTATTATCAAAAGGCTGTCTAGATGAACACTTAAAATTAAACAAGAGGTGGTTAAATTTGTCTTAGCTGATCGGATAATTGTATTTACCTTGTCACTGTCTAGTGTAACATCTCAAATCAAATATTGGAAATTGACATAGCAAAAGGACAACATGGAGAACAAAGTGAAAATAACATTTACAGTAGCAAAAGCTGTCGGAAAACAATATGCAATAGAAATTGCAGATTCACAACATTTATTTAATTGTGGCTAGAGCCGCAACCATATGCAACGAAGGTTATACATTTATTTAAAAATAGCAAGAACCGCAAACAAAATAGAAGAAAAAAGGCTCGAATAAGAAAAACAAGAACAAATAGAAATCTTTATTTTCCCAAGTGATTGAATGGCTTTAAAGCATATCGCTTGTATATTTGTAAATACTGCAATATGAATAGCCATACATTTCACTATGTCTTTGTTGGCAACTAATGAACTAGAAAATTTTTCTTGTCTGTAAGTTTCATTGATAACTTTTGTTGTTTAAATTGGTGTTTTTTTTTGTTTTTTTTTTTGCTACGTATATGTTTTTTATTAAAGATTAATATTGGTAATGCGAAATAGAGTAATGTTTATCAATGTGCGAAATAATCCCAATGTTTACCACAATCACACGTCGGGTTGGCATGTCAAAAGGACACCTGGAAGTACTTCATAAACCTCTTTATGATATAATGAGTACATTTCTTACATGTAAATAATACATCTGTTTATGTAATTCATATTTAACCATGCCTTCAGCAGGACAATTTAAAAGTTTTATATTTTGTATTGTTTTGTTTCATTTTTTCGGAACTTCACAATCACTTACTGGGTAAGATATTTTTTGTAACACTTTTTTTCATTATTTTTGTTTCTTTTAAAACAAACATGGTTTAAAACATAAACTCAGACACTCAACTTTATCAAAAGAAAATAAATTTTAAACTACTTTTAAACTTACAGATGATGATTTGGTGTTTGATGAATATCTAACTGATATAATTAATATAAAAAATCTAATGAATTCTAATGTGCATGTGACCAGTCGTATAACACATCAGTCATGTATCTGATAAGTAAATGATCTCCATGTTAAAAAATCCCCTTTATAAGGACCACGGAAAGGTGATTTCTTTTTGGTATTTTAAAGCAGAAAAATTAATTATTATTTAATATATCATCTGAATAATTTTTTTCTTGTTTTTTTCCATTTTATTTTGTGTCTAAATAATATCATGTATAATTATTTGATTTTGTTACACTTGAGATAGAAGAAAACTTTTATTTAAAAAAATTGATGTGTATATAACTAGTTCTTTACATTGTTTCACATTTTCCCTAAGTTGGAGAAGTTAAAATATGTACGTGTCGGAGTTGAATTGCATGTACTCTTCAAATAAGTCGTTACATGAGATTGAACTCACAACCTCACTAAGTTTAAAGTTTATACATGTTTGTTACAGAAAAAAGAAGTTAATATTGTCCTGTAATGAGATGCAATTCAATACCTAGGAGTACAACCACAATTTTATAATAAAGGTTTTATTTCAGACATGTTTGTACTAGAGAAAGAGCCGAGATTTACATGTTATCTTACAATCAAGCATTTATCTGTCAGGAACGTTATACAACAAGCTGTGGACATCTTGATTGGAGACGATGTACACGATACAGGTAACAATAAAATAACACTACAATTGAATGAAATTTTTGAGGAAAATCAGGAATATAAAACACACATATACCAGTCCATGTCCAAAAATCTTATAAACAAAAAACAGAGGTTAGTTGAAAATTGTTTGGTTTACAAACCGTCGTAATCTGTCGAACTTACACGTTTATTTCATGCTCCTTTTACACCTATCTGCTTTTAGTCTTTAATAAACAAAAAAATTACATAGTTCTCAAGTTTATAACCGTAAGATGACAGTGTCCATTATTTTGCTACTCTTTCCTAGAGAAACAACGAACTTTCGTAAAACAAACACAAGACGGAATCGCATCTTTAAGCACCTTTAAGCCGAGCTTGAAGATGCTTAAAGATGCGCGTAAAGATGTTTAAAGATGGCTTAAAGGTGAATTAAAGGCACTGCCATCTTTAAGCCTGGCTTAAAGACGACTTAATGGCACTGAAAATTTAAGCTCCTTTACACCATTTGGCTTAAAGATGGCTTAAAGATGGTATTATATGATATTAAAAATAAATCTACGAATCATTTAATGGTCTTTTTAAAACAACTCTGAAGTTGATTGCAGACTGCATTTTAAAAATGAAAAATATAAATAAATAAACGATAAAAATGAAGTTGAAATAAAAAGGAAATGAATAAATAAATAAATTTGTTTATGTATTTATTTATTTATTAAAAAATCGGATTTGGAAAAAAATCAATCACTGACATATATTTAAACATGACACCATACAGGTACGTAACTCGTTTTGATAACCAAGGTATTATCTTGTTCTGTGCAAGTAGTATTTAAGCAGTTAACTTTGTAACAGATTATACAAATCACGGAAAATAAAATGAATCTGGTTTGATATGCAAGTAGATAGTTTACAAGTGATTTGTTTGATTGATTCGGCAAAATACAATTTTACTCGCAAACATCATATACATTTATTGAAGTCAATAAATATCGATATAAAATAAAATTAAAAAAAACGAATTCAATAATACATTATTCAATTTAAAAATAAATAAATAAATAGATAAATAAAGGATGGATACTTAAATGAATGGATGTATGGATGAATAGATAAATCGATATAGAAAGAAAGAAAAAAGGAAAAAGAAAAGAATGGGTTGGTGGTTGAATAAATAAATAAATAAAATTATACAATATGGATAAATGATTAAATAAATTTAAAGAGTGGATGGATGGTTGAATGTATGAATGGATGGATGAATGGATAGATAAATTAAAAAAATGAAATAAAATAAATAAAAAATAAATAAATAAATAAATACTAGTAAATAAATAAACGATGAATAGTTGAATGGATGGATGGAAAAATTAATAAAAAATAATGAAAGAGAGGATAAAAGGAGAGAAGAAAAGAATGGATGGTTGATTGAATAAATATATAAATAAATAATTTTATAAAATAAATAAAAGACGAATAAATTGTTAAATAAATATGTAACGGGTGGATGGATGGTTGAATGCATGGATTGATGAATGGATGGATGGATGGATGGATGGATGGATGGATAAATAAATAAATAAATAAATGAATAAATGAATAAATAAATAAAGGATAGTCGGTGAATTGATGGTTGGATAAATCAATAAAGAAAAGAGAAAGAAAGAAAATAAAGAAAAAAGGAGAGAAGGAAGGAAAGAAAAGAATAGGTGGTTGGTTTAATAAATAAATAAATAAATTAAATAAATATATTAATTAATTAATTAATTAAGAAATTAATTAATAGATGAATTAAACAACGACATGTCGTTGGATTTAGTAAATAAATAATTTATTTAAATAAATAAAATATTGATGAATTATTAAATAAATTCATAACGATGGATGGATGGATGGTTGAATGGATGGATGAATAAATAAATAAATAAATAAATAAATAAATAAATAAATAAATAAACTAATTAATATTAATTAAAAATGAATGGATGGTTGGATATATAAATAATGACATAAATAATGAAATGATAGATGGATAGATGAATGAATGAATGATCAAACGTTATTTATCTAGCCGAAGTATTTGTAAATTCTGTGCCAGAAGTACTAAAGTATTAATTAATTAACATATAGGATTGAAGATGATAGGTGTAGTGTACCTTGTAAAGATCGGTATAAGTGATTTGTTTGATGGGATAACTTTTACGTGTATTATTCATTGATGATTGATTCTCAAACTTTTTTATAAATCTGCAGTTTCTTTCGGAAAAAAAACACTTCAAGTAAATTCCTAATACAATCAATTAACCAGGAATGGCCCGCTATTTTGAGCTCAAATACATGGCCATAAAAGGTTTTATGATCAAACTTGAATAATATTAAACACAAAAATGGTAATACTTTCTCGATAATCAGTCCAAGCAATTGTGTACATAACACAACTTTTTAAATTTAAGACATTAAAAATTCAAAATAAATATTTAAAAAAAACACATAAGAATTAAAAGAGTAAAAATGCACGACAGGACTGTGGACGCTACATTAATACCCTTCATTTCAACATGTTCAACATACGTTTATTACCATTTCAATTTCTTATATTGGAAATTGATAACTTTAAGCGGGTAGGGTGAAAATAAGGATCATGGTTAAACCGGGCTGGAACTTGTTGTTTGAAATCTGCATCGAAAGATTCAGGCCCCTGATTTGTAATTATTATTATTTAACAATCGCTTATACATATAAATTTGATAAAAATTCGAGGACGCTTTTTTACACAAATATCAATCTATAGCTTTTAAGTTATTTATATATATTATTTCTCTTTACTGCTGTTTCTTAATATCTTCATAATTGGTATCCCACTATACGGATCTCTCTCTCTCTCTCTCTCTCTCTCTCTCTCTCTCTCTCTACGCCAAGGTTTCTCCGTCTGCACAAGATTTTAAATCTCATTGCATCGATGTTATATTATAAATTTATGAATTTTCTAAATGAAATATCACAAAGATTATATTATGACGACATGAAAAATGTTTGAAAATATTTGTCATTTTGCGTGCCGCTTGTCAGTCGTTTTCTATGGGCATTTCATTTTCTTCGATCCCTGTAATAATCCCCCCGAGAGAAGTGTAGAAACTTATACTTTGACAGGGCATAACCCTCTCTCTCTCTCTCTCTCTCTCTCTCTCTCTCTCTCTCTCTCTCTCTCTCTTATACGACATAAAAGCTATCCCTGATTAATTCAGAATCTTTGCTCTCATAAAACATCGAGTTTATTTTGCTTCATTCGTTCTTTTTTCTTCCTTATTAGAGATAGGTTATTCAATATATTTATTTCCAATTTGTTTAAACCACTGTGGTAGCTCAGCTGGTAGAGTGCTCGCTCTGTAAGTGGGAGGTCGTGGGTTCGAACCCCGGCCGGGTCTGACCCAAGACTTGAAAGTGGGTAGTGACCGTTCTTTCGCCAAGCACTCGGCATTACGAAATGAAAGTCACGATTCTTTCGGATGGGAACGTAAAATAAACGAGGTCACGACGTGGCACGATAAAGAACCCTGCTGTATAATGCCATCAGCGCAACGCACAGGCAAAATTTCTGCACTTTCGCCTATAGCCGGCGACGTCTCGATATAAGTGAAATATTCTTGACTTGGACGTTAAACACCATTACTCAACTCAACTCTAATTTGTTTAATATTTTTATTTGTTTTGAAAAGTATCTGTGTATCTATTATTATTCACTTCAATCAAAAACTAAATTAGAATTTTCAATTATAAACAAATTCAATTTACAAAATAGTCTCAAAAACTTTTTTCTGTATCAAAAATGAATGAAACAATTTTAACATCAGAAGTGTACTTAGATTAAAATTCTACTAATGCATATTAATGTCTGAAAATAACTATTTGTTGAATTTACAATCCAATGAACTGATTTTGCCAGTCAGATAAATAAGTATATTACAGGTGAAGTTTGACATTCCTGATATATAAATGATTTTTTTTTTTCTTAAGAATAGAAGATTGATTAATTTATACTATAAAATTAATAAAAATTATCATAATATATAAAATGAAGTATTAAAAATGGAGTAAAATTATATAAAATTGCATATTTCTATTACAAATATGAGGTTTTTAAGAAATGGTCACATGATCACATTTCCTTAGGTTTATATAAATCATTTGTCCCTTTCGAACATCCTACCCCGTGGCCTAATGGATAAGGATGCAGTGCCTGGCAACCAAAGGATAGTGAGTTCCAGCCCCGCTTAGGACTAGTGTTATAGGTAACATGATAACGTGATTTACTGATGTAATTTTTAAAGATAATAATAACAAAATAAAAATATAAATAAATAATAATAATAATAAATATAAATAAATATTGAAGTATAACTTTAACATGTAAAAAAATATACAGGAAATTAATTAAAATATGAATTATAAATTTTTTAAAAATATAATTTTGTATATATTTTTTAAATAAAAAAATATTTTTTAAAAATAAAAACATTTGAAAATATATAGGAAAGTAAATAAAATATGAATTATAAACTTTTTGACAATATCATTTTGTATAATTTTTTTAAATAAAATTTTTCTTTATAAATAAAACAAACATTTTTTTTTACTTCTTAAATAAATAAAGTAATTAATAAAGCAATAAATATTCATTTCTACCATCAATAATTTTTCCTTGCTTAAAGATGGCTTAAAGATGGCTTAAAGATGGCTTAAAAATTCAGTGTTATTAAGCCACCTTTAAGCCAAGGTTAAAGATGGCTTAAAGACAGCTTTAAACAACTTAAAGGAAGCTTAAAGATGGCTTAAAGACATATTTCAACCATCTTAAAGCCACCTTTAAGCTAGCTTAAAGATGATATTTCGTCTTGTGAAATTTTGCCTGCAAAGAAAACTCAAAATTTCTCTGTTGAGTTCAAACACCTTAATGATACAGTAATAAGGTTTGATTAAGTGCCAAACTTTTTGTTCTAGAATTTAAGTCTACTAGTATACATATAGATAAAACCTATCAGCCCTTGTCCAAATCACAATCTCAAAGTAAATCTTTGAAAACTGATCAATTCCGTTATACACGTGAACTTCAATCAAGTAAGTGAGGTCGGTTGCTGCGGAAGAGTAACCAACAATAATTATAAAGTAGCAAACATTCTAGCAACCTGGTCTTTAATGTCGGAAAACTGTTGATATCAGTACAATACCAATAAACAAATACAATAAGGTAACAATGAGCATATTCGATAAAATTAACCAGAGTTAATACGATAAGTAAACCAATATACATATGATTTTATTGAACACTAGTTGCAAAGAAGCGTGTTTGTTGGGAACCATCCAATTTTATCATTGCCTATTTGTACATAATTTAGCTCATATAAAACGAATCTAAAAATTCTCAAAAATATATAATTTTGTACTGATCTTTATTTAGCTAACAAAAGGACCATTATCTGAAATTTTGCTAGATGTGAACTTTGGTAATGTGACCTACTTCTTTGCCATTTCATTTTAACCAATTAATTTTTAGAATAAATTTACATAAATCACTGCTTTGTTCACATGACAAATGGAAATCAAACCAAAGGTTTTATATGGAATATCAGCAATTGAGTTTTGGTTATTTTTCAAACAATTTAACTTTTGGGTTTACACTATGCTAACAAAGGCATAGATGGAACATCTAAATCTAAATATTTCTTAATAAACAATTTGCTTACCTAAAACCAACTCGCCACCTCTAGTTTGTTTAACTTCTACGATAATCCCGATTACATCTTATTACATGTATTAACAAACATCGTAGTGTTATAACTTTTAGGATTAGGGTTTCACTTCATCTACCTGCTGCTGCTCCTATAGATATAGACAAGCTAAACATGTAAAAACTAGTGAAATAAATATAATTGAGAACAATAAAATAAGGTGTCTACTTTCAAAAAGCTCTACATGAGTTAGACTCAACAATTTACTTTGGGATAGAACGCATACACATAAAACGAATTTCTCACCATCAAAGAATATTTGACTGCAAATGCTATCAAACTTTTCGGTCTTAGTGTCACTGATGTGGAATGGATTTCCGAAATGTGCACATCTGGCACATCAAAATTTAACTGATATTTGTGTTATTTATTTATCTACATTTTATCTCCTGTTTTGCAAAAAATGGCTGATTGCAAGTGCTGGCATTACAATTTGGAAATTAAGACCAAACGAGTTACCAATTATCAGGCTAAATAAAAACATAGACTTGAATTAATTGGCAAAATGCAAAACTTAAAACTACATGTCATAACCTGTTTAGCTCGGACAATTTACGTATACTTTTGCATCTATGCCCTTAAACTTTACAACTATGACCTAATAGCAATGCCTTAAATATTCTAATAGAAATACCTATACAAAAAGTTGATAGTTTTCCTGATAATCAACAATTTCAATTTCAGTATTCTTATGCAGTTATGACGTTGGCTTTTGAACTTCGAACCTTGAAACAATAATTTATAACACAAGCCTATTTAAAAATATAGTTTTAAATATATATTGACAATTTTGCTATTTTAAGCAATTTTCCCATTTCTTTGTGCAATTCTGAAATTTCTTTGTGCAATTCTGAAACTAGATAACCAAGAACGTTAAACATGAGGAAAATATCTTCAATATTTATAAAAGATTTTAATAAAACCCCTTTGCCCCAACTTGACTTTATTTCTTTATTTGTGCAAATATGGAAGTGGACCCAGGCGTGATATTCACTATGTTTCATCAAACATGACCCAGTAGTTTTGGAGAGAAAAGTTAAAATGTTAAAAATGTTATACACGACGAACGACGTAAGACTTACAAAGATGGATCACAATAGATAACTTAAGATTTAACTATTTTTACAACAACAAAAAAAAATCAGAATAAACTATTTTAAGCAAATAAATGTATTTTCCCGATAACACTTCGTTGTCACATTTAAATGACTTGGAGTTTAGGTTTGTACTTACTAGTTGTGTTAATATTCAATACAAAGCTTGTGATGGATTTGGTTTAGGTAACTGTATTTAATAAAAAATAATTGAAAAATGTTCTGTATAATTCAGAGTACAGACCTGCTATACTCCACATACAAAATACGCCACTAGATACAAACAAGTAGAAGAATGTTGTTTAGGCTGGACACAAGATGGTACTGGTTCTTGTTCGATCCGTAAGTAAAGCATTTGCCAATCAAATAAAGTTTGAAGCACCTACCTCCTGTCTTGAAAGCTTGCATTAACATAAAATAATCAATCACATTTCAGATCGGTTATATTAATCATTCAACCTTATATTCGTGAAAACAAGTTTTTAGTCAATTTTTAATGTGCATATTTACTGATTATTCAGTCTCTTTCAATTTCAAATGTAGAGCAGAACTCATTTTTGACCACACATTGAATCATTCTCTTGGTTGCAGGCCAGGCCAGGCTGGATTCGAACAAAATACAATTTAATCGCGTCTAATACCCTTTCACATTAAATGTTTCAACAACTTTTGTCACATCATTTACTTTAAAGTCGATCAAACTTGTATCACTGGTTATATTTTTTCATGTTATCATCGAATTTGGAATATGAAAAATATTCGCATTATGCACAAAAGCAAAATCTTTCTTTTTCATGAAAAATATGTTTGTATCCAGCAATATGTCCTCACCTTTGTCAAAATGGTGGATCATGTATAGAGTCTGGTGGAGTCCCCGGATGTGAATGCCAAGATGGTTATTCAGGAGAGGCATGTCAACATGGTAGTAAATATTCTGTTCTATGACAAATTTGTGTCCAAATTGCAAATTTTTGTAAAATATTTTGTGTATATTAAAAGGCATTAATCCTGATTATAACCCTGTAATTGATAATAATTAATAAAATATTCTTATTACAATGTATATTACATACTCCTCATTTTATTTATCTGTTTATCACTGGTTCTCATTTTTTAAATTTATTGCTGTAGATATTCGCTGTCTTTCCATAAATAACAAAATGTTAGATATCTATGTCGACGTGGTCTAAATGGCTTAATGCTATCTTTGCTGAAAATCATCAATGATCAAACATATCGGTTTATGTCTGAATTGCAACCCTGAGGCAAAGAAGGTTCAGTACTTCCTCTAAAGCTAGCTACACCCGCCAGGTGCGAAATATTTGAGAATCAAAAGAACATTAACCTACTGAACAAATGAACAAAGTCAATCAAAACAAATTATAAAGTTTTTGGTTATTTATGTAGCACGTTCAGATAATTAAATTTAAGAACAATTATTCTTTCTATCTACCAGTTAACGGAGGAGAATGGAAGGGCTACTACAGTGTCATCGTTATTAGTGTAGCTATTATTATCGTTGCTGTGTTGGCTGTATGTGGTTACAAGTGGAAGAAAAGAATAAAGAGGTAATAACAGGAGTAAACTGAAGTAATTCAGTTTTACGTCCTATTCACTTTTTATTTGTACCTAGTCGATCAGCTCTCGGAATGTAAAAGGAAAAGTTTCTGGAAAGAACCTTGAACTTCGGCAAGTAAACTAACAAACTTTTACACGATCTGCAAATTCCCCAAATGGAATCCAATCCACGCAATTAAAAACATTTTGATTAATGATGCAAACATTAATCTCACGTAAGGGTACGAGAACGTATCAGAAGCATCCTGAATAATAGAATATTGCTTCATTTCAGACACCGAGCTAACAGAATCAGTTTACTATAAGCAAAGGTTATGACATAATTTTGAGCTAAAGAATTCGTTTACCTTTTGTTTATAGAGCATTTTGTATAAATCTCAGTTTATTCTTTCGGTATATATTCACAAAGCGTTGTATAAATACAGATTTATCTAAATCCAGTTTAACACAAATACAGAAACAACTAAATTTTTATGTGCTTTTCAGTTCACCAACAGTTATTCCATCTGGTACTGACAATCATGATAGGTCGAGCGATATACATAATAACAGAATTTTCTTTACCACTGGTAGCAATAGTGGAAGATGGACAATTCCAACAGAGCACAGAAATGTATACCCATCAGCACCAAATGGATAGCTACATGGTCTTCTTGGGTAGATGTTTAACAGCAGAAACACGACAGAAATGTGTAGTTGACAAATATTTCTATTGTTTCAACTTTAAAGTTACTTAATCAGTAAATCTGAAAAAGGGTGTACTGTCATTTGATACCTTACACCGTTTGGGCAATTATTTTCAACTACAACAGTTAAGTTTACACGGAACAATGTTTAAGCTAATTATTCCTATTATGAATTTTTTACGAGGATTTGCTGCAAAAAATTAATGCTGTAAATTATAAATGTTTTGCTTTTTCTAAAATAAAAATAAATTATATTACATTAAGTCTACGCGATCATAAGGAGGGGTTGTCAGTTCACATTTTCGTAAATAAGGATATTTTTTTATATTTAAATGCCATGAGCTTGTAACTTGATTATTTGACCTACTTGTTTACAGCGCAATCATAGGTTTATATGTCTATTTCCAGTAACGTTGATAAACCCTAATTTAGCATACAATGAAACATCAACTTAATGAATAAATATCTTTTGAATGGCGATACGTATAAAACACATGACGCACATGTAAAACAAAAATAATTCTGTCATTGGTCCGATTCTTATTGTGATTGTCTACTTTAAATATATTTGGTTCGTTTAACAATGAATTTACTCAATGCCATACTCATTAATGTAGAAACAAAATACCAAAAACATGCTACCTCCAATAGAAAACAAATAAATAAAAATAAAACAAACATACCAGTCTTTGTCCATATCACAATCCCAAAAACAAAGAAAAAAATTTGCAAACTGGCAAAATATGTTATACAAGTGACCTTCCATCAAGGAAGTGATGCCGTGTGCTCCGGAAGGGTAAGCACCTCCTGTCTAGCTAGCTACACCCGTCACGTGCAAATCAATTTTGAGAATGAAAGGAACAAAGAACTATGGTAAGTCAAATATATCCAGTATAAGTTGGGATACAGTGACTACATACTTATCAACAATATTGTGATGACGGCCATAAAACTTTTTAAGGGCCCTGATTAGCCTAGGCTTGCAATATCCTTGTGTCAACAATTTAATTGTAAGTAATTTGCTTCGTTGCAGAAAGTTCCCATAGTGGGAACAAGCTCTACTGTACCGTATTAACTGTTAAACATATACACCATACACAGGAGAAGCAGGGATATTACTGCAAAGAAACGGAAAGTTGACAATAGAAAAATTGAAGTCATCACGTTTGTCGTATAGCTTCAGATGTAACCTTTCATGGGCGTCATAACTGAGGTATAAGTCTAAATATGAAGCAGAACATGGAGAATCTGTCGTGTCTTTTATTTCAAGCTCATAAATCTGATTATGTTTTTAAAATGTTTCTTCTAATTTGTTTAACACTTTAAACAACTATCCCTCATTCAAATTAAAAGACGTCGTAAACAATTTTTTTGGCTTTATCCTTGTGAATTTGCCTTTTAAATTCAAATTTTTGACACTAGGACATTGCATGCCTTGGCTTGTCAAGACCCTCAAAACTTTTATGGCTGTCATCACAATATTGTTATTAGACAAATTTATCCTGTATGTATTTGACGTCCAATAGTTCCTTGATTTTCTTTCTCAAATTTGATTTGGCATGGAAATACAAATGTGTAAACTGGCCAGTTTTAAAATTTGGATTGTGATTTGGAACAAAACTGGAGAAATTGTTGTTGACTATTTGGAGTCGGAGCTTTCATTGTCAGAAGGAATTCAATTAAATGGTATAGGTCTGCAGAGAAGATACAAGATTTACATACCTTGCTATACCAAGGTACCATACGATTATAGGCACAAGAGAATATCATCTTATCTTGGTTTATTTATTGGACAGTACCAGCTATTTATTTGAATTGATTAAATGTTTAAATCTAATATGGCATATGATAACCACGCATATTTTGGGTACAATGACCTTACAGCATTTCATATCATTATGAGTATAATGCAGCTAATTTTTATATATACATTAATACATGATTATTCCAAAAACATGCATAATAAACCCAATGCTGAAAATATATTTGGCTTAACTGACTGTAAAAAATGTGGCACATGATGAAATAAACTTGTTACCATTTTATAATTGTTGCAATTTATTAGTAAAATAATAGCCGATTTGTTTACATTATGACAGAAAATTTTTATATTTCATTATGGGGAAAAATTGTTATATTTATAAATGATTTAATTCTAAATAACAAACAAGAAGAATTTTTAAAAAATAATATTGGACTCGGCTGAGGAAGATTCTAAGATGACTTCAACCTATACAAAACTAACTTTTAAAAAGAAGTTTTAAACAATTGTTAACACATACAAAACATATTACTGCATCACAAACCCTGGCTCTATCTTCATAAGAATCAAATTTGCATATTTTCATCTTCTGTGAGAAACAATCAACATTTTTTAACATGTTAAATGTTTAATAACCTGAAATCACATACAAAAATCCTTTTCATGTGTGAAAAAGTTCATTAAGATGTTTTAGATCTTTTAGAATTTTCATTAGATCTGTCACTGTTTTTCCGCTTCACTGAACCAGTTGTTACATTGGCCTTGTCTTTCTTACTCACTTTCAATGCTTTCACTTTACGGGTTTGTAATTTACCCAAGTCTTGTTTTTGCATATGAATTCTACCAAGTTTTGATCCAAATGGATCACGAGATATATTCTTCTTCTTCTTAATCTGAAATATAAAGTCATTACAAATAGTGAAAAATTTAAATTCTGCAATACATGGTCTGACTGGGCAAAACATGAACAGTGACTTTGAAAAATAATTGTGAATAATTTTAATAATAAAACTTAAACAAAATACATTTTTAAAACCATGTATGTATAAGTATACAGTAAACTTTGTCTATCAGATGATCACATTTAATGACATACTGGGTTTTTTTTCAAAGAGTTTATTAAATTTCCCTGTATTTTAAATTTTATTAAATGTACCTATTTGTTCTGCTTATTTCCTACTGTAATGACAATTGAGAACTTGTATACAAATGTTTATATATGACACATCAAAATGCAGGAAACTAAGTTAAGAAATACTAATACATATCATAAAACAACGAAAATTGGGCCACCACAAAAACTGATGATTTCACATTACTTTCACTTTTGTTTACATACACATATGTAACAAAAATACCTGTTTAATTTTGATGTGCCATATGTACACATTTCAGAAATTCATTTCTCATTTTGAAAAAGTTAGCAGATTATTCAAACATTTGAAAATTAATCCAAAATTCCAAAATTATATGAATACAAATCCAGCTACATACTGCTCTTCATGAGGGAAAAAACCTTAGTTTTAAATAAATTTCAAAAATTAAGAGAAACTCATAATTTATTAATGAAGCTTTTAGACTTATTTTTCTTAATGTTGAGTATGAAGTGGTTGTCACTTCTTACTAATGCATGAAAATACATTACAACCTAAACTGATTAGACCATAACCCAAAGTGATAATAAAAAACAAGCTTGCATTACTAACTTCTTTATAAGAACATTTCCTTTACATTACCATTTTATGAGTAAACAAGGGCCTAATGCTCACCTGAAGATATGTCCAATATTGTTTTCAAAGAGCAATAGACAATACGTTGAGTACAGAAACTTAAAAAGTTTTCCCAAGTTAAGAACTCCCACAAAACTTAATCAGAAATGTATCCACTCACATTTCATTTATAAGTAGCTTATATAATATGCATGAAGTAACTGTAGTGCAATGAATAATTTCCAAATCATAAATCAATTTAAGTATACTTATGCAGCTATGTTCTTGACCTTTGAACATATATGACCTCGAACCATATATGATCGTCATGTCAATACCTACAATATTCTAATATACATGCCTATGCATGAAATTAGTAGCTTTCAAGATAATTAATAATTTAAGTATTCCTATGTTGATATGACCTTGACCTTTGAACATATAACCTTGAACCATATATCAAAATGATCGCCATGTTAATACCTACAATATTCTAATATATATGCCTATACAAAAAGTTAATAGTTTTCAAGATAATTAGCAATTTAAGTCTTCTTCTGCAGCTATGACCTTGACCTTTCAACATATGATCTTGACCAATGTATCAAAATGATTGTCATGTCAATATCTAAAATATTCCAATATACATGCCTATACAAAAAGTTGATAGTTTTCAAGATAATTAGCAATTTGTCTTCTTTTGCAGCTGTGACCTTGACCTTTCAACATATGACCTTGAACCATAAATCAAAATGATCATCATGTTAATACCTACAATATTTTAATATACATGCCTATACAAAAGGTTAATAGTTTTCAAGATAATTAGCAATTTAAGTCTCCTTCTGCCGCTGTGACCTTGACCTTTTAACATATGACCTTGTACCATATATCAAAATGATTCTCATGTCATTACCTTATATATTCTAATATACATGCCTATACAAAAAATTGATAGTTTTCAAGAAAATTAGCAATTAAAGTCTTCTTTTGCAGCTGTGACCTTGACCTTTCAACATATGATCTTGAACCATAAATCAAAATGATGGTCATGTCAATACCTAATATATTCTTATATACATGCCTATACAAAAAGTTCATAGTTTTCAAGAAAATCAGCAATTTAAATTTTCTTCTGCAGCTGTGACCTTGACCTTTCAACATATGACCTTGAACCATATATCAAAATAATCGTTGTCACAATATCTACAATATTTTAATATACATTCCTATACAAAAAGTTAATAGTTTTCAAGATAATTAGCAAATTAAGTCTTCTTTTGCAGCTGTGACCTTGACCTTTCAACATATGACCTTAAACCATGAATCAAAATGATGGTCATGTCAATACCTACAATATTCTAATATACATGCCTATACAAAAAGTTAATAGTTTTCAAGATAATTAGCAATTGAAATCTTCTCTTGCAGCTGTGACCTTGACCTTTCAACATATGACCTTGAACCATATATCAAAATGATTGTCATGTCAATACCTAATATATTCTAATATACATGCCTATACAAAAAGTTAATAGTTTTCAAGATAATTAGCAATTTAAGTCTTCTTCTGCAGCTGTGACCTTGACCTTTCAACATATGACCTTGAACCATATATCAAAATGATGGTCATGTCAATACCTACAATATTCTAATATACATGCCTATACAAAAAGTTGATAGTTTTCAAGATATAGTGACAAATATATGATTTTTAGCAATTTCCCCACTCAGTGCCTTACAATTTCCCCATTTTGAGCCCCATGACTACCGTTTGTGCAAATCTAAAAATAGATGACCTAAGAATGTTATAAATGAAATAACTAAGGTATATCTCTTGTAGATTCAGAGGAGAAGATTTTTAAAAGTTTTTCACTATTTCCCCCTTTATGGGGCCCCAAGGGGACATAACTCCTTCATTTGTGCAAATCTGAAAGGGCTTCATCCAGGCATGATGGTTACCAAGTTTCATTAAATTTGGCCCAGTGGTTTTGGAGGTTTTTTAAAATGTAAAAAGTTTACGCACGACGGACGACGCACGATGGACGAAGATGGATAGCAATAGCTCATCTGAGTTTTCAGCTTAGGTGAGCTAAAAATGTGATAAATTCTGGAACAAAATCTATACACATCTGTAGTGCTATGAAATCAGGTGACAAGGAAATAAAATCCATCTTATATCAGATACATGTAAAATATACATATTTATTGGCTAACTACTGTAAATAGGGAAATTTTTTGGGTCAGTTGATATTCGCAAAAGACAACATAGACATCTATTCGTGTACTTTGAACTTCACAAAATCTAGTGACCGCCAGCACAAATGATATTGACATTGCATGTATTACCATAGGTTTTTTTTGTGTGTCTAGCTTTACTCACGAATTAATGCGAAAAAAAAAAAATCACAAACAATTCCAGATTTAAAGTATTTTGCTACCTCAACAAATAGTTTTGGATATAACAAGGATTGGATATAACCATCTGCTTAATTAGTTCTTTGATTTTTGTTATAATCGATTGAACTAGTAATCTAGTAATCAAAACTGGGAGATTTGAAAACCTCATCTTATATTTGTTTCAACTTTCAAATGAAAAAAAATAAATATTTAAATTTTACCTTTGCAGCTTTGGGTACTTTAAGTGACTGTTTATATAAGTCATCTGATGCTAATTTTGTACGCCTAATCACAAGGTCTAAGGATGGTCCCATCTCCTCCAATTCTACTCTTGGGGTCCTACTTCCAGACTTCTTTAACAAGATTCTATTATTTAAAATAACAATAAATAATAGGTCATTTCAACACAAACAGAAATTTGCTGAAATTTTATGCCATAAAAATTGTTATAGTTCAAATCACTACAAAAATATATATTGTGGAAATAAAGTGATTTTATAGTTCTGTAGTTTTTATAATGATGAATGTCATATTGTATACTCTCAACTACAGGTAGTAAGGTTTTTCAAGTCAAAGTAAAATATAAAGTACAACATTTTCAATGTATATGGTAAAGTACTGTAAACAAACACTGATGTAATTAATTTATTAGCTTTTATTCTCTTGAAATTTCACCAATTAAATCTGTAAATGTCACTTATAATAAATTGTACATTTGCATGAAATTCCAGTATATGAAACAATTTAAAATAATTGTCCCTATGGAAATTTCTCAAATCCTCTGCACAAGTACAAAGGACAATTACATTATTTATAAGAACTTTAAAAAATTTTAAACATGTAGCAAATACATTTGGGTAAAAAAAAAGGTTTGACCTCTAACCTTGACCTTAATCAATGATCTCATAGAAGATGTCAAAACTGAAAACCCTAATTCATAATCTTTTATACAATTTTACAATGTACAGCTGTGACCTTTAGCTTTGACTCTCATTAGAAAGTCGGTTTGTGAAATCATCAAAATTAAAAAACTCATCTCTATCTGTACATACCATCAATTAATAGTAACTTTAACCTTATTTTATATATAAAGTCATTATTTTCACTGTTGACCTTGGCTTCATGTAACAAAATAATGCTTTAAAAACATAAGAAATTAATATCTGCATTAAAATATTTCCAGAGCCAAAATACAATGTATATGTAGTAGAAATGGTAAAAAGGTCATGGCCTTGACTTAAACCTTAGTCCTAATCAGAAAGTGAGATTATGAAATCATCATAATACCGAAATGAAAACCCCTGAACTAAATGGTAAAGATATAGCAATTCAAACTTATCTCAAAAACAAGACATATTACTGACCTTTGACCTTGGTTTTATGTAAAACACAATGATTCAAAACATTTAAAATTATTGTCTGCAATAAAATATTTCCAAAAAATAGCAACAAAAAAAAGTAGAAAAATTACAAAACATAAAATTTATCTTTGGCTTTGACCTTGAACCTATATAATGTGTCAGTCTTTAAAATCATCAACCCATTGACAAAATCTTTTCATATTATTTATTATAAGTTTATTTCATGAAAATGGCAAAACTGAAAATGCCATAAATAATAAAAATATATAATATATAATCAATTCATAATAATTTCAAAATTTCAAACTTTTTCGAAATTTTAATATTTAACGCGAAAAATGTGTTAACAAATTTTTTTTCCATTGAGTTTCACTTTTTGTACAAACAATTTGCATGTTCTAAAAACACTGAAGAAAGTAAGTCAGTTTTTGACCACAATTTTCAGTTTTGTAGAGGTTTTTTTTACTGACCTACTTTTAGAGCTATAGCAACTAGGACTACAAACTTACGGTTAAAAGTGTCTACCCAATTAATCTTTTTTGGTGATGTTTAACCAATATTGGCAACATGGTTTAAGAGTAGATGTCAAACATTGAGTAACAGATGCAAACAAACCAACATAAAGACACATAAGAAAACATGATGCATTATCTATTAAGCTTCCATGGTCTATCACCAACTGAGCTAAATTGTAAGAGTCTTAATTTATCATATTAGAAATAAATTGTTACTTGTAATTCCTAAGGTATATTTTTCCATCTTGTGCCGTTATCATAATCACATGTTCCATCCCTGCTAGTCTGATCTGTTCTACAACTGGACCTCGAAAAAAATCTGTTTTAAAAAAATTCACAGAAATGTTTAAATATTGATTTTAGTGTATTGTTAACAATAGTAAAATTTTAAATTAATCTGATTTTAAGTGTATCAATCCAAGCAAATGTTGTACTATAGATAATTACTGGACAGCAGAGTGGTGTAATGGTGTTTTACGCAACTGTCGAGATTCTTTCACTTATTTTGAGGCGGTCAGTTCTGGGATGGTGGAGGAAACCTTCAGCAGGCAAATTGACAAGCTTTCTCACACTAGGCTGTCCCAAGTGGGGTTTGAACCCAGGCAGTTAGAGGCGCTGTGATCTGCAAGCATGCGCTTTAGACCACTCAGCCATTGAGGCCCCCATAGATAATTACTGCTATGTCTCTATGTTTGTAACAGTAACAGTCAAAATGTTTTTATAGATTTGACTGAAATGCTGTTTCATTCACTCACTTGCTGAAAGTTGAAACTGAAAATCAATAATGTACATCTATCATTATCATAAAATATCTGCAGAAACTATAGTACATCAAATTTAAATGGTAGTCCTTAATTTTCAGTAATTGTGGGCTTCTCAAATCTTAACAGGTGCAAGCATGTTTCTTATTGATCAAAATGAGATTGTATAAAAAAAATCTAAATACATATATATTGTTTATACCATTTTTAAAATTGACTTAAATTATTCAACATGGAATTGACTCGTACCGATAAATAAATTTTTCAATCTTTTATATTCCAACTCCTGATCAAATGGTTCACCAGCAAACAAAATACAAGGCTTAGTACCAACAGCACATTTAGCACCCTAAAATAAAACCAATTTTAAAAATATAAAGCAAAATATCTATCATTATGCAATCAGCACTGTCAGAGTATTATCAAAAAACATTTAACATGTAAAACAAAAACAATAGAAAATGTAAGGAAAAACAAAAGAGAAAGAATAAGATGTTTGCAGTGTGGCAACAGTCAACATAGCAGTTTAGCCAATTGGTTACATAGCAGTGAGACCGTAGTCAACATAGCAGTTTAGCCAATTGGTTACATAGCAGTGAGATTGCAGTCAACCCGGCAATGTGGTAATAGCCTACATAGCAGTGAGAACATAGTAAACCTAGCAATGTGGCAATAGCCCACATAGCAGTGAGATCGTAGTCAACCCAGCAATGTGGCAATAGCCTACATAGCAGTGAGATCGTAGTCAACCTAGCAATGTGGCAATAGCCCACATAGCAGTGAGATCGTAGTCAACCCAGCAATGTGGCAATAGCCCACATAGCAGTGAGATCGGAGTCAACCCAGCAATGTGGCAATAGCCCACATAGCAGTGAGATCGTAGTCAACCAAGCAATGTGGCAATAGCGCACACAGCAGTGAGATCGTAGTCAACCCAGCAATGTGGCAATAGCCCACATAGCAGTGAGATTGTAGTCAACCCAGCAATGTGGCAATAGCCCACATAGCAGTGAGATCGTAGTCAACCCAGCAATGTGGCAATAGCCCACATAGCAGTGAGATCGTAGTCAACCCAGCAATGTGGCAATAGCCCACATAGCAGTGATATTGTGGTCAACCCAGCATATGGCAATAGCCCACTTGCAGTGAGATCGTAGTCAACCTAGCAATGTGGCAATAGCCCACATAGCAGTGAGATTGTAGTCAACCCAGCAATGTGGCAATAGCCCACATAGCAGTGAGATCGTAGTCAACCCAGCAATGTGGCAATAGCCCACAAAGCAGTGAGATCGTAGTCAACCCAGCAATGTGGCAATAGCCCACATAGCAGTGATATTGTGGTCAACCCAGCATATGGCAATAGCCCACATAGCAGTGAGATCGTAGTCAACTTAGCAATGTGGCATTAGCCCACATAGCAGTGAGATCGTAGTCAACTTAGAAATGTGGCATTAGCCTACATAGCAGTGATATTGTAGTCAACCCAGCAATGTGGCAATAGCCCACATAGCAGTGAGATCGTAGTCAACCCAGCAATGTGGCAATAGCCCACATAGCAGTGAGATCATAGTCAACCCAGCAATGTGGCAATAGCCCACATAGCAGTGAGATCGTAGTCAACCCAGCAATGTGGCAATAGCCCACAAAGCAGTGAGATCGTGGTCAACTTAGAAATGTGGCATTAGCCTACATAGCAGTGATATTGTAGTCAACCTAGTAATGTGGCAATAGCCCACATAGCAGTGAGATCGTTGTCAACCTAGCAATGTGGTAATAGCCCACATAGCAGTGAGATCGTAGTCAACCTAGCAATGTGGCAATAGCCCATATAGCAGTGAGATCGTAGTAAGCCCAGCAATGTGGCAATAGCCCACATAGCAGTGATATTGTGGTCAACCCAGCAATGTGGCAATAGCCCACATAACAGTGAGATCGTAGTCAACCCAGCAATGTGGCAATAGCCCACATAGCAGTGAGATCGTAGTCAACTTAGAAATGTGGCATTAGCCTACATAGCAGTGATATTGTAGTCAACCCAGCAATGTGGCAATAGCCCACATAGCAGTGAGATCGTAGTCAACTTAGAAAAGTGGCAATAGCCCACATAGCAGTGAGATTGTAGTCAACTTAGAAATGTGGCATTAGCCTACATAGCAGTGATATTGTAGTCAACCTAGTAATGTGGCAATAGCCCACATAGCAGTGAGATCGTAGTCAACCTAGCAATGTGACAAAACTCAATCTAGCAGTGTGCCAATAACCAATCCAGTGGTTTGCCAAAAGTCCATCTGGCAGTGTGGCTTTTGTCTACCTAACAGAGTGGTTAAAGAAAAACTTAACAGTGGCATCACAACACCTAGTAGTGTGGCATTGTCTAACTAGCAGTGAGGCCATAGTTGACCTAGCAGTGTGTCGTTAGTCCTCTTTGAAGTGTAGCAATAAATTTTATAGCAATGTTGCAATAATGCACCTAGCAGCGTCATCATAATGCATATAGCAGTCAGAAAATAGTCCACCTAACGTATTCAGTTCACACAATAGTATTTGTTCAATTTTTCACATGGCACTTCAAAAGTCAAACTATTTGAGAAAACACATTTTGTTGGTGGAGAAGATATTTTTATTCTGAGACAGTACTTCTAGTACTAAGATACAGGTATTTGTAAATATATACTTTTTTCAAAAAAAAAATTCTTAAAATAAAACTAAAAGCAACTTTGAGCTAAGCTTCATAAGTGCCATCAGCTTTATACTGAGTGCACTGAATTTAAGAGCAGATTAACACAGTAATTCACTTTATCATTTATCACTTTTACATGTACCATGGTAATCAGTCAGAAAACCTTACCTCCTCCAAACAATATATCAAAGTCCATTGAATCAGTGCTAGGACTGGTAGAATTAATGAGAGTACCTGTAAGTGTTTTAATACATTTAAGATAATTTCCCTAATATTTAGACAACTTTTGGCAAGAAGATGGCAAATCTATCTATGAATATTTTATACCCTGTCGAAATTCAAATCTAAGCTGCAAGAGGCATTGTTGTCAATAGGCTGGCACTGGGACTAGTTTGACATTGAGGTCCCCAATGGACAAGAATTAGAAGCACTAAAACAGTTGAATGTTCCTGACATTAGCTTATAGAAAAATACATGTAATTATTTAGATTTAAAGTACATGTAATATTTTATTAACTTACAGAAAATTCCAACATGGACTTGAAATTCTGAATTCCTAGTTCTATCATATCAGACACATGGAAGTCAAACATTCTTCCTAAAAAAAACACAAAAGAGACAATTATACAAGTTTATAGACAAAGTCATAAAAACTTTTATTGAATTAAAGTTAAAATCTGACATCATAATGTGATACATTTAAAAGTGATTACATCATCATTGTTTGTGCATTTTTATTGTACTACAGCTTATCATAAAAAGTGGAAGTGTAAACTAAACATAATGTTATTTTTATGTAACAAAAATCTTTGGCTTTTTGGAAGCCAAAAATTTGCACACTAGAGCTAATGCATTTTTACATACTTATATATTTATACGTATATCTGTATTACTAAGTAACCAAGTTCTGTGTGAACTTTTAAATAAGCTTTAATATCTTCCAAATTTTCAATCATTTCCAAACAATTTTTACAACAGAATTAACAACTGGCTCTATTGAAATGGCTATGATTTTAAAACTTTATGGAGCTGAAGACACATTTATACTGTCGAAAAGGTATTGAATAGAACTTCCATCTTGGATACAATTTTGAATCTATACCACCCAAGGACCTTTCACACTCAATATCCTCTCAATTGGCCATGTACTTTCAGAGAAGAAGATTTTAAAAGATTTCGGCTAAAAATAAACCTTATTTGAATATTAAGTAACTATTGCACAAACGAAAAATCATACGGAAAAACCCGTTATATTTGTTTTATCCCCCGACATCTATTTTCTATGTTTTAAATTTCAACAAAATCGGGACATAAATAAACCCATAATAGCAATTTTTCGATTTTTGCTATTTATAGTAATGGCAGCCATCTTGGATTTCCGACAGACATCTTGGATACAATTTTGAATCTATACCACACAAGGACCTTTCACACTCGATATCATTTCAATTGGCCATGTACTTTCAGAGAAGAAGATTTTTAAAGCTAAAAATAAACCTTATTTGCATATTACGTAATTATTGCAAAAACTAAAAATCATACAGCGAAACCCGTTATATATGTTTAATCCCCCAACATCTATTTTCTATGTTTCAAATTTCAACAAAATTGGTACATAAATAAACCTGTAATGGCCATTTATAGGTTTTTGCTATTTATAGTAATGGCAGCCATCTTTGATTTTCGACAGACATGTCGGATACAATTTTTAATCTATACCACCCAAGGACCTTTCACACTCAATATCCTTTCAATTGGCCATGTACTTTCAGAGAAGAAGATTTTCAAAGATTTCCGCTAAAAATAAACCTTATTTGAATATTAGTACGTAATTATTGCACAAACGAAAAATCATACGGAAAAACCCGTTATATTTGTTTTATCCCCCGACATCTATTTTCTATGTTTTAAATTTCAACAAAATCGGGACATAATATAAATAAACCCATAATAGCAATTTTTCGATTTTTGCTATTTATAGTAATGGCAGCCATCTTGGATTTCCGACAGACATGTTGGATAAAATTTTGAATCTATACCACACAAGGACCTTTCACACTCGATATCATTTCAATTGGCCATGTACTTTCAGAGAAGATTTTTAAAGCTAAAAATAAACCTTATTTGCATATTACGTAATTATTGCAAAAACTAAAAATCATACAGCGAAACCTGTTATATATGTTTAATCCCCCAACATCTATTTTCTATGTTTCAAATTTCAACAAAATTGGTACATAAATAAACCTGTAATGGCCATTTATAGGTTTTTGCTATTTATAGTAACGGCAGCCATCTTGGATTTAGGACAGACATGTCAGATACAATTTTTAATCTATCGCAACTAAGAACCTTTCATACCAATTTAAATTTAAATTGGCCTATTGGATTCAGAAAAGAAGATTAAAGTTTACGGATGCACGGACGCATGCACGCACGCTTTACCATTCCATAAGCTCACCCTGGCTTTGCCAGGTGAGCTAATAAATTATCTGGTGTCTTTTTACAAAGGAAGTTTACTACATAGGTAATACAAACACTTACCCAGTACTAAATTATCTGGTCTCTTTTTTGAGTGGGATCCAAACATAAATAAAGATGCATCACTTTTCTTTGAGAAAAATTCCTAAAATTAACAAATGTAAAATAAAATTTTCAGAAAACATGTTTGAAACGAAAGCAAAATGTTTATCATCAAATTAAAATACTCAGGCACTGCTGCTGTAGTTACCATGGTTATCATACAGAAGCTACTTGTCTAACACATACTGTTTATTACTATAATTGACAATAATTCTGTATTTTCAAACATGTTTACACTGAATTTTTAAATTACTGGTATATCTGTGTTTTGTAAGTTAACTGCATTTATTTTATAAATTTCATTTTCAGCATATATATATATATATAATTTAGCTTTACCTTACCAAAATAATGTCAATTTATACACTTCTTGCAATAATGAGACACCTTAGAGCTAATTTGTAAACTCTGTCTGCAGAAATATTGGGTACTCTCTTGACTCCAGTCACAAGCTATGTCATACCAAAATATACCTAGACATCTTAAAATATTAAGTTTTAGCCAGAATCACTTGGTGTGTATGCAAACGAAACTTCATAACCTTATCAATATTATTGTCTCATTTTTTATGACAATAACATTATACATCACACTATGACATACTGTAAACTTACTAAGTTTAGCAGAGTATTTATTTAAGCGATTTTAGTGCTAGGGCAGTAGCACTAATTGAAATACACTGCTAAAATAATTATGTAATTTAGTCTGTTTCTCAACAGTTGTTTTGCGCTAATTAAATTCCACAATAATTACCCGAAAATGTCAATTGAGCTAAAAATATGTACATGCTAAAATTAGTATGTTTACAGTTTTACCCTAGCTATTGAAAATGTGAGCTAAACTGAAGTCTAAAATTTTTTAGACAATTACCAATATTGACTCTGAGTACATTCCTTGATTTTTAATTGTTTAACAAAAATGTTCATACATTGATGTTTATGATTGTACTAAGTTAATGTAGTAATGTTTTAAACACAAAGATTTATGGTGAATAGATTGGTGGTTTATATCTTACCAAAGGTGTTTCATCTTCAAATGGTCTAAGAATATTCTTTCTGAAGAAAAGAAAAATACTTCTTTAAACAGGAAAATTTTCAAAAACAAAAAATCTTTTAAACAAGAAAATTAAAAAAAAAAAGAAAAAAAAGAAAAGAAAAAAACTTGTTCTAAAGATAAACATGAAATAATTTACATGACAGAACAAAACCACAATTATGCTGAGACGAAAACCTTATAGTCTTCTATTTGTAAAGTTAACATATCAGTAACAATTAGTAACAAGAAGCAAAAGGAACCTAATGAATCTGTTAGATAAATAATGACTTGATAAAATACATAACATGTAGTCAAAATACTGCATTATATTTCGAGACTGTATAATAAATTCATAAGATAAAGAAATTTTGTAGAAAAATATCTTTTTGATTTTTTATAAAAACAAAATTGTTCAGTAAAATAAAGTAATGCATAACATGCAAAATGTAGTTCTTTTACACCAAAAAGATAAACATATATATCATGAACTTGAAAATCTTTACAAAGTTTAAAATTTGCTTTCAATATCTTTTTATCAATGACCAAAATAGAAACAAAAGCACAAAGAAAAACTTGGTCATGACCTTGACCTTTCACCAGAAATGCACCAGAATCTTTAGGTAGGGATTGCAAGAAAACATCAAAACACAAAAACACCTGCAAATGAGTTCATGATTTTGACCTATACATTGAACCAATTTTTAAGGTCACTTTATTAAAAACATTTAAAATCAAAACCTAGCAAATTAAGGCTACCATATTAAACTTACAGGTGATATGTTGCTTAGTGTCACATATATTGATCTACATTTAAATGTAAGATACAAATTTTGTAAATTAACTGCATCAAAACAAAAAAAATTAATCAAACTTGACTTACCTTTTGTACATTACAGCATTGTGTTTTTTCAGCATATACTGAGAAAATAAAAATATCTCATATTGTATAAATGTGTTACATGTATCTTGAAATACTGCAGATAAATATATTGTATATTCTATATATATTACATTTTGCTTTTCATTTAAATTGAAATTTCAGAAAATCATATTCACAAAAGTTGTCTCCACTAGTTATAATACCTACAGTAATGTTTATTGATTATGATTTTTTTTTAATTTCATGAATAATGAGGCTGGATATTTGCTGTTCATTTAGCTAATTAAAACAGTTTTAGTAAATAATAATCAGTGATAAATGTGTTATCTTTCAAAAAACAAGTTGTGGTAATAAAACATTTTACTTCATCCAAAAGAGCTTATACTGTATATCATTTAAAATACATTCAACAAACTAATGCAATCTTATATATGGATACATACCAGTTCCTTTAATCCCTGTGACACTGTTATACTTGTATTACCTCCCTTGAGAAATAATGCAGTCTTTGTGTTTTCTGTTATTTTTGGTTCTCTCTTTTCAAGAAACCGTTTACCTTTTTGTGTTTTAGGTTTTCTACAGAAAAAAATATTTAAAAAATGAAATAAAATTCATTGTAGACAATGACAGTCGACAATGAGAGGTTCATTTAAATAAAATCAAGTTGCATTTTCACTATCCAAGATAAATAAGCAATTCAATTCATTTTTGGACCTAAAATAATTTCTGTTTTGATTATTTCATTTATTAATTTTTTTAAATATTTTTATTTAATTTTAATTTTTTTATTTTAATTTTTTCCAATTTTTAAATTTAGCTATAAGTCTTTTTAACTTTTTTTTAAAAAAATACAGTTATGCTTTCCCTTCTTTTAATAATGTATTTTGTAAATTTTGTATATTTAGACTATCTGCCAAGACAAAAGCAAATGATCATAGTTTAGTAATACAAATGACAGGTAGGCATCTAATGAAGTTAACTGCATACAGTATGTCATCTCAAGCTACTCTATATATCAAAACAGGTAAATCAACTGCAAAGCATTTATCTTCTACTAATCTCTGCACATCAACTACAACAGTACAAGAAAGTTATCTTGTACTAACTAAAAGACAGAATGAGTTAAAGAGAGACCAAACAGTACATACTTTAGAAGTGGTAAACCTCAATTATTACCACTGTAACTTACACTATTCTTTGGAGAACCATATTTCTACTTCCGTATCTTTAAAATGTTGTAATTTTCCTTTCCATCAATAAAATTCCTTCTAACCGAAAAGGATAACACGTGTGTTTATTTTGATTTGCCTAATTTTACCTCCGCATTAAAGAGTCCCTTTCTGTGCTGTTGGGGTTGCTTCCCTTTGTCAAACGTCATCAAGATATGTGCACCTATGTACACAGTTGCCTTTGACAACGTCAAGCTTTGGGTGATCGGATCTGTAAGTGTTATATTATCTTGAACACTAGGCCTTTATTTGCTAAAAAGATTGCAGGTAAGGATCAATTGCGTAAGAGAAAACAGACAAATACACTTTTGTTTACCATCAAATATTTCTCTTAAACACACTGAGTGTTTATGATTGCAAGTTATCAGATTTCTGAAGTAAACAAACGGTCTATATCAAAGTAGGCGAGATCATTATCGATAATCCCTACTGGAGTGATGTGCTATGTCACACATTATTTAACACTTGATAAGCGGACATTTAAATTTGAATATAGGCATTTTGTATTTAATATATAACACAAATACCAGTTAAATTTTGATGTGCCAGATGTGCACATTTCGGAAATTCATTCCTCATCAGTGACACTAAGACCGAAAAGTTTGATAGATAAAAAACATAAGCTAGACAGTTGAAAATAATGAATCTAAAGTTCCAAAATTATATAAATCCAAATCCAGATAAGGATTGCTTTGCATGAGGGAATAAACCTTAGTTTTAAATAAATTTCAAATTTTAAGACGGCTAAAATTTTTGCTAAATGGTACATTTTCTGACAGCACAAAGTACTGCCTACTGAGTTATGGATAGTCCCTCGGGGAGTTTTGCTCCACCAGCAGTGGTACACAGAGATACTAGTATTCATCAATTCTCTATGATGATGGCATAGATGCTGAAAAAAGTAGGTTCAAGCAACAAATTCTTGGATATCACATTTAGCAGTGCATCCTAATCCTAAATGCATGGAAGTTTTTTTTTTTCAATGTCAAGTTTTCCTGAACCACACTTTTTTTAATGAAGGTATCAACCCTATGCCTTCTTTAAATTTGTTTTGTTTTCTTAAATTTTTACAGTTTATTTATTGAAACTGTCAAGTAAATTGTCTTAATGGTTCCAATGTTTCCTGTCTACTTTTAGAGTTGAGGAAAGCAATAACACAATGGGTCGGCTACCCCAAGGAACTCGCAATGCACACATAAAAGCCAGCAATGGACCTGATATAAATATGATGAAATTTTATACTACAACAAATTCTACTACATATGGCAGATATTATGAAAATTTTAAGCCAAGAACGGGTAGACACACTGGAACTGGATACTTATCCAATTTTAGACCTGCTGTATATTACAGTAAAAGACTTGATGATGTAGACAATCCAGTGCTCAGGTAAAGCCAAAATATTGTTTCTTTTTAAAGCTCAGTTTTACCATACATTTATATCAAAATTAAATATAAAATACCGTATAAGTATTTATGTAAGTGTGTATTATATTTGGTGCTCCCAAACAATTAGCGTGTACAAATATTGGCACTGTCATTGTTTCCCCTTAGACAAGTGAGCAAAAATTAATGTTGAAGTGTAATAATATTAGCGTAAAATCATTTAAAGCCAAAAACACCAATATTAATACACAGCCAAAATAAATACACATAAACAGTATTGTAAATATACCGGTAATTTCAATTTATAAAGTTGCATGCTTTATTTCTATTCTTTGTTTAATATTTGTTTACTCTTATTTCTTAAACTTATGAATCATTTTATTTTAGCAATATATGTGCACAGAACTACCACACAATTACAGAACTACATTATCAACCATATCAAGAAAATGCTGGAAATGAACCTTTACCAAATAATGTATATCAAGTTGGTTCAGGATTTGTAAGACAAAAACCAGTTACAATCCCAACAGAAAGAGAGGTTAGTCTTGTAACATCCTTTACAAATTTAAATTGAACATGAATGAGAAGAGTTGAGTTGAGTTATGGTGTTTAACGTCCCAGTCAAGAATATTTCACTAATATCGAGACATCACCAGCTATAGACAAAAGTGCAGAAATTTTGCCTGTGTGTTGCGCTGATGGCATTATACAGCAGGGTTTTTTATTGTGCCAGCCCTACCATGACACAGAAACTTGTTTATTTTAAAATTCCAATTGGAAAGAATTGTGACTTTCATTTCGTATGCCAAGTGCTTAATTGGCAAAAGAAAGCCACTACCCACTTTCAAGTCTTTGGTCAGACCCGGTCAGGTTTCGAACCCATGCCCTCCCACTTATGAATGAGAAGAGGTGGGGGTTGGGTTAATTCAGAAAAGTTTATCACTTTGTTTTGTTATATACATTGTACATGTATACACCACAGGATACAAACAACACACTATACCCACCTTTTAGGTTTTGAAATACATGTAGATATATTTGAACAATTTTTATTTTATAAACTTTTGACTTTACAATTTATGTGTAAAATAAGAATTAAGTGTTATTGTTACCAAAATAATCTGCATAAAAATATTATGTATGACAATCCAAAATTCTCTTCAATGTATGTCCTGTATTATAGTATGTTCCTCAAGAAAAAAAATTTAACTGGTAAACCAATAATACTGTATTCTTGATATAAGATGATGTATGTATGTAAGGAAGATGTAAAATCTCTGATTGTATGAATGTGTTTCAGAGTTTGATGTCCGAGAACAAATTATGTTACCTTTTTTTTATTATTATTATACATTTTTTTACATTTGACATTGTATTTGTTGCACTATTCTTAAACTTGAAGTCACAAACCTATGGTGTTCTCACATGTAGACTTAAAAATCTGTTGAGGTTTTTGTTTATAAATTACGTTATTTTCCATAATATATACCACTGTTATACGAACTAAAATGATGTCTTGTAATGATTCACCAAAAAGTTTGTTGATAAAAAAATATAAGATATACATGTATACAAGAACTGAACTAAATAATAAATTGTAAAAAACATTTGTTTGTTTTAGGTGAAAGGTGTGTTTATAGATACCCGAGCTTCATCAGCTCCAGCAGATGTTCTACCCAAGTCAAAACCAAGATTACATACTCTCAGATCAAAAGATCCTGTAGAATTAGAAAATTCTGGATATGTAAGTTGATTTAACAGAAATCCGAGAACTTGTACATTGTTTTCTGGAATATTATGGACAGTTATAGCAGGGATAAGGGGTTATTTTATGTCATTAAAACTTGAGCAGTTATTGTAGAATTATTTTAATCAATTTAAGTAGTAAATGAATTGAAAAAAAACATTGATTTACTTTCAAATTTAGAACTAAAATATAAATTAATAGTAATATTAATCAAGTTAAGTTAGTAAACCTGTCTTTTTTTAACTAAATTTCAATATCAACTTTTTAAACATTTGGTTTAAAATTTTCACTCATTTCAGATATCTATTATGTGAAGTGTATATTATGTGTTTGATTATACATTTCAGGGTCCAAAATATATGGTGTCAGAAACTCAAGAAAGATTTAAAGGTCACCAGCCAGATAGAAGTAAGTCTACATCCACTTTTACTAAAAGGAAGTATTCATGCTATAAATTGTTTTGAAATTGTGATATTTCTTTATAAGGAAGCCTCACTGTTTGGATATACCGGTATTCCAAATTTTTTATAAGCTTGCTGTATGTATTAGCATCTTTGTTGGCAATAAATTCATTTATTTTAAAATGTTTGTAAATGAAATTTCATTTTTTTTTTGTTGAGACTGAATTAGATAAAAATATAGATTATTGTACATGTGCATGTGTCTGTTTATAAACTATTGCAATTACTTATTTTATAAAAAAAAATTAATAGAATGGTAGCAATGAACTGTTAAAGTATTACATGTACATGTATATACAAAATAAAAACAAATGACACAACAGGAAAATGCTTATAGATTATGAAATATAATTAGGTCTATGAAAAATCAGTGCATATATTTCCCATAAATTTTGTAAATGAACCTTGGGTTAACAAATTTTATAAATACCATTCTCAACTTGTCAATTTTGTAAGGGAGACAACTCTGTCTAAGTGAATAAAAACATTTTCTCTTTGCAGTGGATGTTTCAACAAAGGTAGTGGGTCCTATGGAAGAAACTGGATTTACACATGCATATAATGTTGAACCAGTTACATTTTATCCCAACAACCCTCATTTAGCTGACAAACCAGTAAGTAACTTTCTAAATTTACATGACTGATACATCAAATTTAATTTGGGAAATAATACTGAAATTTGAATACTAGTATGTACATGTAAATATCTGGCTGTTACCACAAAAAAATTTTATACAGTTAGCTGATTTAAGGAAAATCCCTAATTATAAAAAGTGTTAATTAATGCATTAATGTTCTTCAAACTGAGTGCATCATTATTATTCTCCCATTGTTCTGGTAAAAACCATAATTTCTGCACTAACTTCATTGGTTTAATCAGATTTAAGCACACATTATATATGGGCTTTGCAATAAAGTCAGGAACATATGTACACAAAACAAGGAGAAGTGTTAAAAAGCAAGCTAGTTAAAAATAAACCACAAGGAAACATAAGAAAATAATTTTTTACTTAAGTAATACACCAGTGAAATTGTATCTTAACATTGTCTACTGCATCTTTTTCAGGGATGGTATACAAATAGGCCCACTGGTGTCAGTATAATGAAGACACACTTCCTTCCTTCAGAATATCCTCATGTAAGTTAATTTACAGGCTACCAGAATGTTCTGCTATTTTTATTTATCTTCAGTTCATCTGGGTTTTATCTTCTTCAAATTTTCAAGCAATTTTCCTGATGGTTTTTTTCTTCTTCTACTCATTTTGATATTGCTAGATGCTTTTCTAGATACCAAGTATATTTATTTCAATTTATTTTTTTTAGATATCTTACATGTATGTTGATATTTAATTGATTTAAATAAAAATAATTTTTGTATAATTATTCATATCACATTACATATAGAAGTGAAACAAAATCTAGAAACAGTTTAGACTAAGATAAGTTGTATAGAATAATAATGTTTCCACCCAGACCAGATTCTTCTCATTATATTGTAGAGGTCAGAAGGGTGGGGGAAACAGGAAAACCCAGAGAAAACGTATAAAATTTGACAAGCAAAATGACAAACTTTCTTGCGCTAGGATCTCCTAGATTAGGATTGGAACTCTTTGGCATTTGGAGGTTCTGTGATATGAAAGCATGTGCGTTAGACCACTCGGCAAACAAGAGCCAAGATTTAGTTGTTTTTTGTTTTGTTTTTTTTAATTAACTTTTTTTTGGGTTAAATTATAGAACTAATCTATTAAGCTTTATAAAGTCATCTGTAAAAAAAACTTTTTCTTGCATTCTTTTCCATTTAGGGTGATGAAAAGTTACCTAATCTAGCAGCTGGCTCGGAGCGAGGTACTGGTTTTACTAGAGAGAAAGCCAAACCACTTTATGTCAATCGTGTGATGGCAGATGTAAGTTAAAGGATAGTACTTCTTTACTGTCAATAAAATACTTTTATTTAAATGTTAGCATAGTTTTACTTGAAAAAGTTATTTCAATTAATAGTGATAAATTGGTTTTCATTATAGAGTGACAATTATATTGACAACTATCAATGTCGATCAAGTTAAATTTATACAAATCAGTTTTATATACATGAACTTGTTTTGTATTTATTTACTTCAATCATTTCATTCTGAAACAAAAAGTTTATAATTTTACTTGAAAAATATGTTTTGTCATTTGATGTAAAAAAATTGTTCATTTTAAAATTTTAAATTTTGAATTTTAGGCCTATGATAGAGCTGGAGATATACCAGATCTGAGATTGAATAGAACAAAGAAAAATGATCCAACCGAATATCTTAACATGCAGAATCCTAATAATTACTCTAGGTATGTGTTTCAATTACTCCAGGTATGTGTTGTAATTTTTTTCACGTATATGTGGTAATTACTCCATGTATGAGTTTTATTACTCTAGTTACATGTATATGTTTCTATATGTGATTACTTTTGTGTGTCTAGTGTGTACCTTTTTTATTGCAACAGTATGAGACATAAAATAACATAAAATTTTAGTAATTTGAATTTTAGAAAAATTATTTATCAAAAAGTACAGTTCTAAAATTTACAACAACAAAAAAATAATAAAATAAAAAAATAAAGAAAGAAAGAAAAATTATACACAAGAATATAATAATTAAAAAAAATCCATCAACAAACAAAAAACTTTCAGCTCATGGCATTTTTAGTAGAAATTGGCCCTATGCTTAATCAATTCATTAAGTTCAGAGAGATGTGAGGTTGAATGACATGCTGGCATCTACATCATAAGTGCAATCATAGGTCACACAGGTGCAAAATGTCTCTTATTCTGCAAATAATCATACAACTGTAGTTTATTTTAAATAAAATTGGAAGTTAATAGATTTTAGTGTATGATGATGTTTGTTTTCATAACCATATGACATCTAGGAGTTGAATTTTGAAGAAATTACAAAATAATATTGAAAAAAATTCGGTCATTAATGTAATAAATGAGAAATTAGACATAATTGAATAAAAAAGAAATTTTTAAAAAAGTCGATCAAATTTGCTCATACCATTCCACAATACCAAAAAAGCTGAGTAAAAATGTTGAAAACTTGCAGAAAAAGAGTGCATTTTGTTTCCGATTTAAAGAAATACCAATTTTGCCCTTGGTGACTTTTTACCACATGTTTTTGCATTTATAATGTAAATGCCTGTTATCCACCCTTTCATCTAATATATTAGAAGCATATAATAAATTGATTTAGCGTATGTTTCAGATTCTAATAAAAAAATACCAAACAAACCAAAAATAAGGATTTTGCAGTATGTGGATAGCTATTATTTGTCATTGAGAAATTTTCACTTTTTAACCAATGAAATCATTAGAAATTTGTCAAATTTAACTATATTTAAATTAACAACTGTTTTTACAATGGCAAAGATTGACAAATCTACTTACTTTTTTTTTCTTTCCTCAGTATAACAATGGATAACTTCAAAGGACAACAGAGACCAGATATGTCCGAAGCAGACAGGTTAGATAGAACAGGTTTCGGTAAACAGGAACTGTCTGGATACAGTGAAAATAATGATAGATTTGTAGCTACTTCTGATAACCCTGTCAGATTTACCACCCATTATATGACAAGGTAAGAAAACATTTTATTAGTCATTTAAAGTTACTTATGAAAACATTAGACCTGATGTTTTTTCAGTAACTGATTTGTTTCAACGGGAATTGGTAATTAGCCTGGAGGGACATGTTTTACTTTAAAGCTGCATTAAGTTTTTCAATTTTCTGAATTTGTTTGATTTTATAAAAATATATTTTTTTTAAAATAGATATCCTCTAACCATGATCCGTGAGATTCATTTTCTAAAATTTCATTTCTTTTAGCTGTAAATAAACAGAATCCTCTGACCGGTTGGTCAGTGTTTTATGATGATAATTATTTGCTTGGAGCATGCGCACAGATGTATGGAAAACCCATGAATCGAAGGTGAAACATGACAAATTGCATTAATTGTCCTTAATTGATATCCAGATGTATTTGAAATGGTGTTATGTATCCCTTACTAAGTCACAAATGACAAATTCAAAAAGGTTCTGTATTTAATTTATCGTATTTCACCGTTTTGAAAGTTGTGTTTAAATAACACAGGTTTTGATGACGTAACCATTTTCTAATATTAGATCCGAAATGCTGCATCTCGCTGGGTAATTACTGTAATTTCTTTATTTATTGAGCTTTTATCGTTGAACCAAATGTAACATTGTTCATGAGGAACTAGATTAGCACCATTTCTTTGGAAAACTTATGCAGCTTTAAGAATTGTTTTTTTTTTTTTTTTTTTTTTTTTTTTTTGCCTGTGTTATCATCCATTGTTAAAGAAGTTTTGGTTGAAGTAAATTGATGTGCAGGTGAAATAGACTATTCACATCTTTACATAACACCATCTGCTTATTATACCAGGTACTCTTCATTTCTCCATCAAACAGATTTACATATGATCTGTTGAATTTGTTATAACTTAACTAATTTAAAATGATTGCAAAGTATTGTAAAAATTTATATATATTTATGTATCAGGTTTGGGCCTGATCCAACACCAGTTGGACAAGATAGAGAGGGACACACCAGAGGTAGTGTACAGACACAAAAACCAGATGGATTTACTAAGAGTACATCAGTACATACATATGGACCAGATATACAAACCACAGCTACACTCAGAAGATTAGAGCCATATGTAGCCAGGTTAGATATATAAAACAAGGATTTTGTTATCTCTGATTTGAGCAATTTTACCCAGTAAAGTATTTTTTACTTATATCAAGACATTGCCAGCTATTGGCAAAAGTGCAGAAATTTTGCCTGTGTGATGTGCTGATGGCGTTATACAGCAGTGTTCTTTATGGTGCAATGCCTATCATGACATGGGACTTTTATTTCGTAATGCCAAGTGCTTGGTGAAAGAACATTCACTACCCACGGTCAAGTCTTGGGTCAGACCCGGTCTGGGTTCAAACCCACAACCTTCCACTTACAGAGTGAGCACTCTACCAACTGAACTACCGCAGTAGTACCGTTTGTTTAGAGATTTACATCCAAATCAATATATTTTCACTTATCTTTATCAAGCTTTAGTAAACATGCGGAATACATGTCATGTTTAAATTTGGTGGTTTTTGTTTTGTTTTGTTTTTTTGTTTTTTTTTTTTTTTTTCATTGAGCAGCCCATTGAATTAGGTGTCTGTAAATCTCATTATGTTTTCAGAGTGACTAGTGTGATTTTGGAACTTCAAGATACAATAACTGTTGATGCGGTTAGAAACCTAATTAACTGACGTCACAAAACTTTTTTTTAACTTTACTGACAATTAAGTTATATAGACTTTAACTTCAGATTACTGGGAACAATTTTGTATCCGGTTCAAAATAAAAAATATTAGGATGATTCTAATACTGTAAAATCATCGATATTTGTTGGGTTTAAATTTCGTGGTTTTGCCCTTTTAAAAAATTCTGTTGGTTGAAATTTTCGAGGAATTGAATTTTGTGAAAATAAATCTCATTGAGGACAATGGTACTTAGAAATTTTTTGATGACATTTAATTTCATGGTTTTCAGTAACCCATGAAAATAATGAATTTAATCCGTTAGAAATATTTTTAAAATTACAGTAAACCATATTTCTATATTTTCAGTTAACCAAAACCCTAATTAGACATTTTAAATCCTCTGCAATGTTTTTTTTGTCCCACAAGTGCTGCAATCTATAAATATAATGTTTGTTATGTTATATGTTCAGTTCTAATCAAATTTCTCAATTGTTTTTTATTATGTATTTTCAGGAGTATCAAAGCTAGAGATGTTTTTTATGATGATCACACACATGATACAAAAATGCATCAATCCATGATGATGGCCTAGTCAGTGACATTCATGTGAAAATTATATCGATATCATATCATGTGTATAAAGTATCATCATTTAGGGTCTATTCACAGTATTATGTTGAGTATGTGATAAATACATTTTATTTTTTTAAAAATATTTTTATTTATATATTTGTTTTTTATTATTATTATTATTAAATTTTAAATTTTAGAATTTTATATGTATTACTGCTGATGAAATCGGTTCAAATGAAAATATGAAACAAATCATTTGTTATTGAATGTTTTAGGCATACAATTAAACAATCATGTTAGTTTTTGAGTAAATATAAATATATTACATGGTAAAATGGTCTCATACACACAGTGAAAAAAAATAATGAGAGTATGAAAAAATATTTCAGAAAAGTTTAAAGATTGTAAAAGGAAGGACAGTAATTGTAAAATTTTTAGATGCATAATAAAAAATTAATTATATGAACTTATAAAGAAAAAAAAATTAAGTTTATTACAGATTATGTTTGAAACAAAAAAAAAAGATTTATTTTCTAAAATTTTATTTTTTTTACGATATATTTATTTCATAAATTTGTTATTTATATGTTTATTATTATAAATTTTAAATTTATTAGAATACATGCACATTGTTTTTTATAATGTTAGTACTGTTGTTTGTTTTCCAAAGAGTTCTAAACAATTACCAGCTATATAATGCTCAATGTATTTTTGTCTTGTTTGTTCAAGAAAAAGTGCTTATGTAAAACTACAGGCATGAATTTCAGTGTTGTTTTGCTTTTTTTTTCATTTATTTTGTTTGTTTTTTTTTTTCCTTCTTCTGAAATTTGCCAGCTTTTCAAGTGGATTACCTATTCTTGCCCTCATGCTTTTTTTCAAGTGGTCATGAATTTGTCCTTTAAAAAAAATGAATATATTCTAAAGCAAGAAAACTTTACTTAAATAATTTTATCCAAGAACAATAGATTTAAACACAGTCAGTGCAAATAGCAAGGATAGTTACACCACCATAAAATGATATGAAGTGTTGTCACAAATTTTCAGAACTGTTTAAGCCTTTTCAAGTATTACAGTTAATCATTTAGTACAAATGCTGTTTTTTTTTAAATTTTATATTCTTAATTTTTTAAATTTTTTTAAAACTTTGATATTAATGGAGTTAAAAATGTATTATCATTTTTCCCCCTGAGATGTAAATAAATGACACTTTTCAGTATTTTTTAAATCTTTAATATCTGATTTTTTGGAATTATTAAACAATGATATCGATATGATGTATGTTAGATAGATATATGTCTAATTTAAGTTGAATATCACCTTAAGAGAACTTTTTGTATGTGGCTTTTATGCCATAAAAACAGACACCCTATGAATATAGAAAGCTACTCTACAGCTAGTTTGTCAATAACTACAGGTGGTCGTTATTAACTACAGGTAGTTGCCATTGACAACGGGTGGTTGTCATTAACTACAGGTGGTTGTTGAAGCAGGTTTAACTGTAAATTTAGAGTATTTGTATTATCCTAGATTTGATAGAACTGTTAACTAGCTTAAGCGCTACAGATATAATATACTGCAATATAAAATGTAAATGTATGTTATGCAAATGATGTATGGTAACACACACATACACATCACATACACACACACACACACACACACACACACACACACACACACATGAAATCACCAGTTTAATATTGTACAATTCCTACATGAATTTGTTCTTTTGTTTGCAAATATAAATCTTAAGTTGTAATATCTTAGCATTTTTGTTAATCATTTAAGATAAATATGTGATATATGTGTGATACTAAGGAACTTTAAGTATTTTCTGTAAAACCACTCCATATTTTCTGTACACTCCATATTTTTCTGTACAATCACTCCATATTTTTCTGTACAACCCCTCCATATCATATGCATGTATTACAATATCTAATTCCAATCCAATTGTTATCATTTTTTGATTCCATTTGTTTTTTGTTTTGTTTTGATAAGCATTATGTTTCAGGTAATTAATAAAACACATTCTTAAATATACACAATATTTGTATAATGAACCTTCAGACTAAGTCTGTCAATATGGATATTCCTTATAAACTGGTGTTTATTTACTGCTGATATCAAAATACAGGAATTAAAAAAAAAAAATGGAAATAAAATTAACTTGTCATGGCCTTTATATAGAGGTACATGTGGTCATTATGGCAGGTTTGACTATACAGAAATATACTAACTATTTGTACTTAAATATATGCATAGTAAAATCTCTCTAATATAAACATCTCTGATACTGATGTGGTGTGTCTGCCTTGTAAAGAGTAATCTCAGACATTATTGAATTTTATCTACCATACAGAGGTATCAACATTATATAGATTTTTTTCGATATGAGAGGTTTTACATTATATGCAGGGAAAAAACCTATCAGTTAAAAAATCAGAAATACTTTAAAATTCCTGTGAATTTTATAAGTAATGGCCATTTATCAGTAATGGCCTTCATTTGTTTTGAATTAATCCTGGGTCACATTTTAGCAGTTATATCTTATAACTTATTCACAATAGAAAAGATATCTGAAAAAAAGTATTCCAAATTTTTCCATTAGCTTTTTTTTTCTTCCAGTTGCAGACCACACTGTAGAAATATCTGCATTGCTAGAGTATGTTTTTGGAAAGAGTTATCACCCCTTTTTTCACTTTTAGCCCAGGGTACACAGTTGACATATCTGTTTGCACAGGTTAGATTTCAAACTTAATTGAACACATTTTAATGGAGCAAAAATATGTGTTTATTTCGATGTCTGGTCAGTTATGTGGTGTTTAAATGACCATATGTTTATCATTTCACATAACTTTTACCTCAGTTGAACCTCACATTGATATCAATCTATTGCTTTAAGTAAATTAACTTAGAAAAAGTACTGATTTTAGTCCAGCAACAAATCATGACACAAACGTTTTAAGCACTTTTTATTTTAAAATAAGAATGCAGAATCAGAGTGCAGTTGACAATCTTGTGCACTAATTGAAATCAATAATGGTGTTTATAATAAGAATATTATAATTGTATTATAATATATACATACACATTTTACAGTAATGTACATACAGCAGAATACTTTATTATTTAGATATAAAATACATGTACAAGGTATTGTTTATGTTTTGAAAAGTTTTTACTATTTTGTTAAAGCTTTTAACAGATAATATTTATATACATATATAAATCATACTTACTATTATATTACACATGTTCTGTTTTTGTGAAAATGTACAAATGTATATATGTATATACAAAATGTAAACTGTAACACATCAATGATGTGTTATTTAACTATCATTTGTGAATAAAAGTTATCTTTACACATGTAGGTAATATACTCTTGTTTTATGTAATTTATTTTGCCTTTTTCCTCCCCAGCCCCTTTCTTCTGGCCAGTCCTTTTCCTCCCCAGCCCCCTTTCTTCTGGCCAGTCCTTTTCCTTCCCAGCCTCTTTTTTCCCGCCATTCCTTTTCCTCTCCATCACTATTTCTTCACCTAGGGGAAGCCGCTACAAACATTTTTTTTTCATGTTATATGGTTGTAATTATTTGTAATTATTTTTGTGATCATTTATTATTGAAAATTTAAAATCTTTTTATTTTTCTTTTTGTACAGGTTTATGTTAAAATTAAAGGAAGCCCCACTTACAAATTAATGATGCATACTTTTTTATTTCATGAAAATGAAGCCATCTTTTTCAAATCTCAAAACCACAGGTGGCTGCATGATCACCTGCACTGTTAATAAACCACATTACTGGAAGAAAGTGCTGATAGGAAACATCTAACACTGCAAACAAAGCAAACAACCAAAAACGCAACAAAACAAACAAGATACAAGACATAATTACATATATAATATTTGTATCTAAGGCACTCCCGACTTTGGACATGCACTAGGGACTTTGATGGTCAAAAAGTAAGAGTTACCTCCCTTTGAACAGTCTAAGCGTCAACTGTTCAGTTAACTGTGGGTCTACATCTACATTGAAGTTTCAGTTATAGTATTTTAAAAATACCATCTTAAGATACACAAAATTTTGTGTTAGAAATTAAAAAAAAAAACGGGTTGATTCTTTTTAAAAGGATAAAAGTTATATCGAAAATAACATTATCATCATCATCATTTATTTATTTATTTCCTAAATACTGAGGTATTTGATACTTTTAAAAATAACTTCACTAATTGATTACTTAATTAACAATAAATATAAAATATATACCAAAACGTTTACAGAAACATATGATACATTATTTACAAAAAAAAAAAAAGAAAGAAAGAAAGAAAAAAAATTGAATGTGTAGATAAAATTGCTAGCTGCTAAGTATGTGATACAATGCTGAAACTCTTCCAATAAAATGCAGAAAAAAACAAAAATGTCTTTCAGATCCTTTTGACATTTAAACTGGCGTATTCGCACAAAAAAATTGTCGATTACAATTTAACATGTAGTTCAAAAACGTCAGTAATTTCAGACCAGAACCAATCAATGCAGCTGTACAGACTGGGGCATGAAAAGATATGATGCTGGAATACATTGACAAATACTTGTTCATCGAAAATGGCTGAATTGTATTAATTAGAAGAACAAAAAATGGCTTCTTAACAAAGCGATTCTGGTCTCTATATTGTTATTAAATTTTGATTAATGTGAGACCAACTCCCTTAAACCATAAATGCTTTTAATTAAATCCAGTATTGACTCGTTTTTTTTTTTTTTTAGGGGTGGGTGGGTGGGGATGGGGCGTATAATTATTTTAATACATTGTATTATTATCAGGGTTTTCTTATATTCTAACAAAATTAATCCGTTTTTAATAATGTTTTTTTTTAATTATCCACTAAAATTAATTAAATATGTACTATTGTATTCATAATATTTATCATGAAAAACAATCCTTCGTTTGATTTTCAGATTTGCCATTTAAATGAATCATAACTTGTAATTCACTGATCCACTTATTTTTAAAATCAATATATAATTGGATCAACATATTTTCCCAGGTCTACTTTAAGTTAGTGCACATAGATGTAATAAAATATATTTCAATTATTTAACTAATTATCTATTAAAAATTTTGTTATAATTTGTCCCATAAAGCACTTATTTCTTTTTTGTTGCCGTTTTCCCCCAGAACTACATCCATTGACATTTTTCGTTTTTACTTCAAATTTGTCTTGTAATTATTTTCCCAATTATCCATTTATCCATTTAAATTTTTCATGTTTATGTTGGATTTTGTATATATATATTGTCCATATTTATACTAGTATATATATATAGTTTCGTGTGTAGATTAGTCTTGGTATGAATTAAGTCAATACAACGACTTTAAATGTCTGATATGAAGGTTTTAAGTCAACATACTCCTCTGTAGTCATCATTTATTAGATAAATATGATAACAATGAAGAGGGCTATCTAAAATTTTAAGATTGTTTAAAATACATTTGTTTTCCTTGAAGATTATATATCATATTTCTGCACGTTGTGGAAGTGAATTTATATATTTATATATCCATATTATTTTCTAACGTCTGCAAGCGAGTTTTAAAAATTCTAAAAGCGGAATGATATATGGGTGGTAATATCTCTCTCTCTCTCTCTCTCTCTCTCTCTCTCTCTCTCTCCTCTCTCTCTCTCTCTCTCTCTCTGGTTTGGAAGATAGGGACAGGGGTTTATAATATTTCACATAACATACGCAATCTGTTCATTACACTTTAGTCATTAAATTAATCAAGATTATGAAGTCCATACGTCATTATATAATACATGTATTATAATACCGTCGCTTCAATAATAATAATCCCTTCAGTTGTTTTTCAAATACAGCAATACTGACAAATGTCTTCTTGTATGTCATACTCTTTTTGTTTTGAAAGATAACAAATCTATTGACAAATGACAAAATATTTTCAACCGTTTCAATATTATTCCTCTCTCTCTCTCTCTCTCTCTCTCTCTCTCTCTCTCTCTCTCTCTCTCTCTCATAAAACTAGTGATCAGTGATATTATGTTGGGCGTCAACGAGTTTCAATTCCAATTAAAATCTGTTTGTTATATTTTTTAAATGCCGATGTGAAAATATGGTATTTCAAATATAGGCCAGTGCATTTTAAATTTAAAAATATCTCATGTGTTGGCGTCAGAGTCATGTATTTTTCATTATATTGTTGTAATATTGGTTACACACTGTTTGTAATAAATATTTTTGTTTTTTACATGTACAACACAACAGATTGCGATGTACAGTATAATTCTTGATTGTTTGTTTTCACGACTATGTATCTACATAGTCTGGTATTGATCCGTTTTATTGGTGTTTTATATATAGAAAGAATATGCTGGAAAACTACATGTATATCGATGTGTATTCGAGACATTTTAAATTATTTAAACCTAATTTTATCTACATAGAATCTCTAATGTGCGAGACAAAAGAGCTGAAATTTTATACAAAGCGAGAAAACTGGGAGTAAGGTCGTCATGAAAAAAGGTGACATAAGTTTTCTATATATCAACCATTCTGTAGATCTTAATTCTTTTGTATTTAAACAAAACGTGTAAGTCTTTATTTGCTATGTAAATAAATGGTCCAAAATATACACAAGATATGGAACAAGCCACTTACACTTGTGATATTAGATAGCTGATGTACATGTACATGGTGTGTTACCCGAAGCTTACTAAAGAAGGTAACATATTTATCCGTTTTTCATTCATTCGCTAATTAATTTATTTATTCCCAGTTTGTTTCTTCTTTAAATGGATTATTAAAATATGTTTATATGAAATTATATTACTCCAAAAACATTAGTTTTAAATTCTTTAAAATGATACTTGCTGCTTGATAAATCAAGACGAACACAACAAATATATACATAAATGTCAACAGTAGTTATTACTATTTATGTTAGTTGATAGAAATGAAAAAGTCGTCCACATCTCTCTAATGGATGAAATCGCTCCTGTTCAAAACCACTGTTGCTAGCAGGATATACCCACCTTAAAACTAATTAATGTCGGACTCTAAACGGAACTGAACAACAACTCATAAGAAATAAATTTGAAATAAATTTGTAATAAGCTAATTACATACATTCTGAAAATGCAAAAGAAAAAATAAAACAAAAATGAAACTCAGCATACGGCATCAACAAATATGATTTAATAGACACTTTAAACTGTAAATCTTCGTGTGCAAAATTATTATTATTATTATTGTTGTTGTTGTTGTTAATTTTTTTTTAACACACACACACACACACACACACACACACACACACACACACACACACACATATAACAGCGAGTATATAGGGAGTAGTTGTTTAAATGTTACCAACTTAACAAGCATAATGATGCATTAAGCAAGAAAGTAATTGTGTCTTCTCTACCTTGACATTTTAATTTACCAAATATATTTCTACCTCGCCTGTTCTTCTGATAAATTTTAATATTAACACACATTCCTCGTCTTATTACATTCTTAATGTGCCCCAGGAACTACCTTTACGAAAACGTGAAACAAAAACATCCTTAAGTTTCACAATTAAAAAATATAAAATAAATCTCGTTCGTAACAGCCTACATTTCGTGATGATGTTGCTGATGAAAGCTTAATAATAGATAAGTATGTTCATTGAAGTGTTACCACAATATAGATGTTTTACCGTTGTTTAGCACGCCATGTGAATGTTGTCTATCACTTTGTTAATTTCTTGTTTGTTTCAGACATATTGAAGATTAATTCTAAGTAAGACTTTCTGTGAGAAGATGGAGTCTAACATCGTCGACAAAGTACAGGAATATAAAAATACTGTTGATAAAATTAATGACCATTTACTATCCCTCAAAACGGAACTGGTAAGTACCTTTATAACATCAGTTCATGAATATGTACTATAGACGGTACAAAATATCAGAGTGGGGATGAAGTACAGCTAGAAAGCACCTCTCATTACCTAGGTTCGAATCCCAATCGGGCCAAAACGTAGTGGTATTTAACACGCCAAAGGTAGAAAGTAATCTCCATTGCTGTTTTTCGCACCTTCTAAGAGCTGATGAACTGTATATAAATAAAGAGAGAATCATGACATGGGCATAAATGTATTCTATGATGGTGATTCAGGTTGTTAGTTAAGGATTGCTGCTTCTTAAAAAAATAAGCACTTCTGACAACTGGACAACGTCAATAAATTAATGCCAACCACACCACGGGACAACCAACGTATGTCATTGGTGTATTAATGGCAACCCTTTGAAGATATAAGTTTCTCGTGAAGAACAAATAGGTAGTCCTTTTTCCAAATAATATAAATACATTAATACTAGGTAATACGCAGAGTGATTTGTATAAGAAATTTGACTAATTTCTGTTTTATACTGTTCATTTATTGAATTTTATTAAATCTTACTTTTTGTAACAGTTTTAAATATGATTTATGTTTATAAACTTAGCTATATAATTTTATTATACAGTATTCATGTACATCTTATGCTCTAAATCATCAAAACCTTTTCCGATTTCCCATACGTTTTTTAATCTTAAAATGCAGACGTCCAATTTTAGAAACTAGTACCATTTAGCAAAATTTTCAGTCGTCTAAAATTTGAAATTTATTTAAAACTAAGGTTTGTTCCCTCATGCAAAGCATTCCTTAGCTGGATTTGGATTTTTACAATTTTGAAACTTTAGATTCAATTATTTTCAACTGTTTGGCTTATATATTTTTTATGTATCAAACTTTTCGGTCTTAGTGTCACTGATGAGGAATTAATTTCCGAAATGTGCACATCTGGCACATCAAAATTTAACTGGTATTTGTACTATATATTTTCAAGCTGTTTTCATGATATTTATTTTTTGTCACAGTTAATTATTCAAACTTTTTTGTCCTTATAATAGTTTTTAAAATAGCGTTAAATGTTTTCAACATTAATTTAAATATTTTTACAGCTTGCGATGAGAAAACAGGACGTCAAACTATTAAAACAGCTGATAACTGTTCATGATATTATACAAACATTTTGTCAAAAATGTGCGGAATATAGCACCTGTCGGGATCTGAATTTTAACACAACAGGATCGAGGCCTTCATTGGTACGACAACAAAGTGTTCCATTTTACTGCGGTGCATTACTTAAAAGTGACACTTTAAATAGCAGTATTGGTTCAAGTTTTGAAGGTAGGGAGGTTGATTGATTCCTAGTTGTTAACTATTTCTCATCAAAATTTTACTGCTATTCATGACGAGAACAAGTTTAATATATAAATGTCTAAGAATATATCTAAAGCACGATTGTGTTTGTGTAAGATGTTGTGGTGTTATGAGGTTATGTCTTAGGGGCGATATTAACGTGCTAGCATACAGAATCAGTACACCACAGACAAGTACACAACTCCCGCAGTCACATTATTTCGACCCCTTTTTGAACCAGTGTTTTTTCTGCCCTCTAAATGTGTCAGGCGTCTAGAATTCTAAGTCCTATGTATGACCCGGTAGGGATACAAACCAAACACCTTTCGGACCTTCTGGTCACTGGTGTGGTGAAGGCAAGGATGCACATATATTATACAAATTAAACACCTTACCATATTGGCATTCATGTAAATTAATTTGACCGGCATTCGGTAGTAGCGATTAAGACTAATACTGAGGTGAACCTCTACTTCCCATTATCATGAGTACATAACAACTGATGTATAATGAACCAACTGTTGCCATAAGGAATATTAAAACCTGTTTTGCGTGAACCTCCGCCGCTGAATATCGTAATCGATATTGAGTGGACCTCCACTACCCATTGACATGTGTGAATATAGTAACTGATATGGCGTGGACCTCCACTGCCCATTGACATGTGTGAATATAGTAACTGATATGGCGTGGACCTCCACTGCCCATTGACAAGTGTGAATATCGCAACTGATATGGCGTGGACTGGTACCTCTACTGCCCATTGACATATGTGAATATCTTAACTGATATCGTGTGGACTGGTCCCTCTACTGCCCATTGACCTGTGTGAATATCGCAACGATATGGCGTGGACCTCTACTGCCCATTGCCATATGTAAATATCGTAACTGACATGGTGTGGGCCTTCATTGCCTATTGACATTTGTGAATATCGTAACTAACATTGCAATTTCTTTTTTGCCCATTTCTGTAAGGATTATTGTAACAGATTTGTTGTGAACTGCCCATTGACATGAGGAATACCGATACCATAACCTTTATGGCGTGCGCTTTCATTGTCCATTGTCATGGGACACTTTTATAAGTAAAATACCTAAAGCCGATGCTGCCTTGAAAAAACAATAGTCACGACTCACTTGTCATACTTTTAATTTTGTCAGGTATTGAAGAAATCCCTGAGGATGATTTAACCAGTGAAGATGGTGAAGAAAGTATATACTCCTTATCCGGTGGATTTCCCGTCAATTCTTGTCAGAACCACATGGTCAATCTACGACCAAGTCGGTCAATGTCATACGAAGTTAGAAGTGAAAATGAGCATGAGCCTGTGGTTGATGGAAAGTTGGAAGACATTTTGAAACGAAACATTGAGTTATGGAAGTTTTCAAATAAAGAGATTTTAAGCATTCCAAACGTGCAATATTCAGAGCAAGCAACAACATTTGCAATAAATAGTGTTGATTGAAAATGGTGATATGTTTTTGAAAATAACTGTGATAAATGTTTGCAATATTAGTCATAATGAATGTTTTATCCACTGCCTAATTACCATAACATGACAAATGTCACCATGGGGTTTTTTGTTTGATTTTTTTTACCTTTTTATATGACGTCATTAGCTGATATTTTGTGTTCCAGTTTGTGCGTCTTACGTAATTGCAATATTCTCGTGTTTTAACAATGAAAAAATAATTTTTTAAAAATGTCGAAAAAATACAAAATATTCAAAAAATTTACATCGTTGTCATAGCAATGCTGCAATTAAAATTGTGTTTAGTTATCACGTTAATTCATAGACTTAGTACATTTACTTATTTACTTCTCATGTTTCGCGTTTTTTGCGCGAACATAAGACACGAAGTATAAATTTTTTGACTATTTTAGCACTGTTTAAAATTTAGAATTTGGATCTACAATAGTATTATGAGATGATTATGAGTACAAAAAAAAATTAAACCATATTCATTATTACTAAAACCCCATCTTTTAGCTCACCTGGCCTGGCTATAGGCCATGGTGAGCTTTTGCCATCACTTGGCGTCCGTCGTCGTCCGTCGTCTGTCGTCCGTCCGTAAACTTTTCACATTTTGACTATCTCCTCTGAAACCACCAGACCAATTTGAAGCAAACTTTACAGGATTGATGTATGGATGGTCCTTTACTAAGTTTGCCGAAATTTCCCGGATTCACCAAAAACATGGCTGCCAGCGCAGGACATAGTTTAACATTGGACCCAATGGGAAAAAGCATATATTGGCTAACTGAAGCAAATTGAATCAAACTTTACAGGAATGATGTATGAATGGTCCTTTACTAAGATTGCCGAAATTTCCCGGATTCACTAAAAACATGGCTGCCAGCGCAGGACATATTTTAACATTGGACCCTATGGGAAAAGCATATATTGGCCATCTCCTCTGAAGGTTCATAAGCAAATTGAATCCAACTTAGCAGGAATGATGTATGGATGGTCCTTTACCAAGATAGCCGATATTTTCCGGATCTGCCAAAAAACATGGCCACCAGTACAGGACATATTTTAACATTGGACCATATGGGAAAAGCATATATTGGACATCTCCTCTGAAGCTACTGAAGCAAATTGAATCAAATTTTCCAGGAATGATGTATGGATGGTCCTTTACTAAGATAGCTGAATTTTCTTGGATCAGCCAAAAACATGGCCACTAGCATTGGACATAGTTTAACATTGGACCCTATGGGAAAAGCATATATTGGCCATCTCCTCTGAAGCTACTGAAGTAAATTGAATCAAACTTTGCAGGAATGATGTATGGATGGTTGTTTACCAGGATAGCCAAAATTTTCCGGATATGCCTAAAAAAAACATGGCTGCCAGCGCAGGACATAGTTTAACATTGGACCCTATATGAGAAGCATATATTGGCTATCTCCTCTGAAACTACTGAAGCCAATTAAACCAAACGTTACAGGAATGATGTATGAAAGGTCCTTTCCATAGATTGCCGAAAAGTTTTGTTTTTTTTTTTTTTTTTTTTTTTTTTGTTTTTTTTTTTTTTTTTTTTTTGAATTTGCCAAAAAACTTGGACACCAGCATAGGATATTGTTTAACATTGGACCCTATGGGATAAGCATATTAAAGCTACTGGTTTAAATTAAACGAAACTTTACAGGAATGATTTAAACATCTTCTACTTAGATTACCTGGCCCAGGTGAGCGATACAGGCAGGCTAAGCCTTTTAAGCCTCTGGTCAAGATTTGTAGCGGCATAATATGTAATTTTACAATTTATTCTAGTGACATTATTTTACTTAGGGGTGACCTAATATACAATGGCAGTCTCTTCTTAAAATCATATTTCAAAAATTCTGCACACTCCGTAAAATTTTCAATTTTACTTCATACTGGAAATTTTCAATGTCCAACCACTTTCTGATTATTCTATAGCCCATAGTCCCTTTAATTTTATTAAAATAAAATAATTAAGTATGCGTCACCATTTTAGTTTTACAAATTTTGAGTGCTAATTTTAATCTATCACTACATGAGATACCTTAGATTTGTTAATTTTTATATTTAAGTATTCCACCTTACTAGTTGGAAGACATTTTGCTTTTCTTCTGTTTCCGGTTCTCTATTACTAAGTCTTCCGCCTTACTAGTTGGAAGATTTATTGCTTTTCTTCCATTTCCGGTTCTCCATTACTAAGTCTTCCACCTAACTATGTGGAAGATGTTTTGCTTTTCTTCTGTTTCCGGTTCTCCATTACTATGTCTTCCACCTTACTAGTTGCAAGATTTATTGTTTTTCTTCCGTTTTCGGTTCTTCATCATTATGCTTTTTGACCTGATCACATTTTGTCCGCAAGATTATTCCTAGATCATTCAATATCGTTTAAATTTTTAGGTTAGGTCTCTGTACTATTGATGTTATGTTATCCAGTATTTAAACCAATAAAAATATCATGAAAAGTTTGATACTAATGATAAACACCTTAGGTCATTCCCCACTTTGGGGTGAGGCTGGGTGGCGCTTTGTACATGTATAACGTTTATTGGTTGAGATCCCTTCTGCTAAACTACGTATTTTCTGGTTTCTTATGAAAAGTTTAATAGAGTGATATTAATAAAGGGCACTTAAGATCATTCCATTTTGTGGGGTGGGGGTTGGTGGTGCCGTGTACATGCATTACTTTTAAATACTAGTAGTAAAGATCCCTACCTTTAACTGTATTTTTCTGGTTCATTATGGCATTGAATAGAGTGATAAAAAAAACTCCAGGAAATAATTTCTAAGAGAGGGAGATGTTGGTGAAACCAGAATTCTTAACCACCAACCTCAGTCAAGAAACACTATCCTAAAGTCTTGATTTCAAGTTTACAGGATTTAAGTCTATTCAAAGAATTGAAAACAATTTCAATAACATAATCACATGCTTTTCGTAGGCATAATTGCTTTAATCCCCCTTTTAATTATCCATGAAATGTATAGCTTCTGACAACATCACATCTCAATCAATGGATTGGTAAGACCCCTCACAGTTCATGGATAACTTGCTATCAATCAAAGTTGAATACTTGACCAATAAAACTGCACCAAGTGATTGGTACTGGTAAATTTGTTTTTACAACAAACCACAAAACATGATTTGAATTGTTCAGAATCAAAATAGTTTGAAGAATTGTTGACCAAAACATTATAGCAAGCTCACAATAGGAAAAGTATCATGGTTTCAGGCTGTGATTTAATATGATACAAAAATAAAATAAAACAAGCAGTTTTTTAAGAGATTTGAATATAGGTGTGATAAAATAAATACTTAATTAATTAAAAACTGGAAAGGTGTTGAGAAAGCGATCACCCCCGTGGCTCAGTGTTAAAGAGTCTGCATTGACAATGGGAGGTCATGGGTTTCACCTCGGTCAGGTCATACAAGACTTTGAAAATTGAGAAAGTGCTTTTCCGCCTTGTGCTTGGCACTACAATGATAGTATTGACTGGTTCACCTGATGCCAGAATAACGGTAAGAGATAATGCAAAAATCTCTCGCTAAACGTAAAAGCGCCCCAAAGGATATCTGCATACCGAATTTGGAGGTCACAGGTTTAACAGTTGAAAAATTACATTTTTACCGGTAACGGTTAAAGATAATGCAAAAATCTCTTTGCTAAAGGATAATGCGCGTTAGGATATCAGAATACCATATTTGGAGGTCCTAAGTCTAACCGTTAAAAAGTTACATTTTTACAGGTAACAGTTAGAGATAATGAAAAAACCACTTCGCTAAACGGTAATGCGCGCCTTAGGATATTTTTGCTACCAAATTTGGAGGTCCTAAGTTCAACCATAAAAAACTTACATTTTTACCTGTAACAGTTGGATATAATGCAAAAATCTCTTCGCTAAACGGTAATGCGCGCCTAAGGATATCTGCATATCGAATATGGTGGTCCTAAGCCTAACCGTTAAAAAGTTAAATTTTTATCGGTAACGGTTGGATATAATGCAAAAATCTCATCGCTAAACGGTAATACTCGCCTAAGGATATTTGCATACCAAATTTGGAGGACCTAAGTTCAACTGTTAAAAAGTTACATTTTTACAGGTAACGGTTGGATATAATGCAAAAATCTCTTCGCTAAACGGTAATGCGCGCCTAAGGATATCGGCATATCGAATTTTGAGGTCCTAAGTCTAACCGTTAAAAAGTTACATTTTTACCGGTAACGGCTACATATAATGCAAAAATATCTTCGCTAAACATTAATGCGCGCAAAAGGATATTTGCATACCAAATTTGGAGAACCTAATTTCAATCGTTAAAAACTTACATTTTTACCGGTAACGGTTGGATATAATGCAAAAATCTCTTCGATAAACGGTAATGCGCGCCTTGGGATATCGACATACCAAATTTGGAGGTCCAAAGTCTAACTGTTAAAAAGTTACATTTTTACCGGTAACGGTTGGATATAATGCAAAAACCTCTTCGCTAAACGGTAATGCTTGCCTAAGGATATCTGCATACCAAATTTGGAAGTCCTAAGCCTAACCGTTAAAAAGTTACATTTTTACCGGTAACGGTTAGATATAATGCAAAAGTCTCTTCGCTAAACGGTAATGCCCGCCTAAGAATATCTGCATTTCGAATCTTGAGGTCCTAAGTCTAACCGTTAAAAAGTTACATTTTTACCGGTAACGGTTGGATATAATGCAAAAATCTCTTAGCTAAACGGTAATGCGTGCCTACGGATATGAGCATACCAAATTTGGAGGTCCTAAGACTAACCGTTAAAAAGTGACATTTTTACCGGTAACGGTTGGAAATAATGCAAAAATCTCTTCGCTAAACGGTAATGCGCGATTAAGGATGTCTGCAAATGGAATATGGAGGTCCTAAGTCTAACCGTCAAAAAGTTACATTTTTACCGGTAACGGTTGGATATAATACAAAAATCTCTTCGCTAAACGTACGAGCGCGCCTTAGGATATCGGCATACCAAATTTTGAGGTCCAAAGTCTAACCGTTAAAAAGTTATATTTCTACCGGTAACGGTTCGATATAATGCAAAAATCTCTTCGCAAAACGGTAATGCTCGCCTAAGGATATCTGCATTTCGAATCTGGAGGTCGTAAGTCTAACCGTTAAAAAGTTACATTTTTACCGGTAACGGTTAGATATAATGCAAAAGTCTCTTCGCTAAACGGTAATGCCCGCCTAAGAATATCTGCATTTCGAATCTTGAGGTCCTAAGTCTAACCGTTAAAAAGTTACATTTTTACCGGTAACGGTTGGATATAATGCAAAAATCTCTTCGCTAAACGGTAATGCGTGCCTACGGATATGAGCATACCAAATTTGGAGGTCCTAAGCCTAACCGTTAAAAAATGACATTTTTACCGGTAACGGTTGGAAATAATGCAAAAATCTCTTCGCTAAACGGTAATGCGCGATTAAGGATATCTGCAAATGGAATATGGAGGTCCTAAGTCTAACCGTCAAAAAGTTACATTTTTACCGGTAACGGTTGGATATAATACAAAAATCTCTTCGCTCAACGTACGAGCGCGCCTAAGGATATCGGCATACCAAATTTTGAGGTCCAAAGTCTAACCGTTAAAAAGTTATATTTCTACCGGTAACGGTTCGATATAATGCAAAAATCTCTTCGCAAAACGGTAATGCTCGCCTAAGGATATCTGCATTTCGAATCTGGAGGTCGTAAGTCTAACCGTTAAAAAGTTACATTTTTACCGGTAACGGTTGGATATAATGCAAAAATATTCATCGCTGAACGGTTATGCGCGCCTTAGGATATTTGCATACCAAATTTAGAAAACCTAAGTTCAATCGTTAAAAAGTTACATTTTTACCGGTAACGGTTGGATATAATGCAAAAATCTCTTCGCTAAATGGTATTGCTCGCCTAAGGATATCTGCACATCAAATATGGAGGTCCTAAGCCTAACCGTTAAAAAGTTACATTTTTACCGGTAACAGTTGGATATAATGCAAAAATCTCTTCGCTTAACAGTAATGCGCACCTAAGGATATTTGCATACCAAATTTGGAAGACCTAAGTTGAACTGTTAAAAAGTGACATTTTTATCGGTAACGGTTGGATATAATGCAAAAATCTCTTCGCTAAACGGTAATGCTCGCCTAAGGATATTTGCATACCAAATTTGGAGGACCTAAGTTTAACTGTTAAAAAGTTACATTTTTACAGGTAACGGTTGGATGTAATGCAAAAATCTCATCGCTAAACGGTAATGCGCGCCTAAGGATATCGGCATATCGAATTTGGAGGCCCTAAGCCTAACCGTTAAAAAGTTACATTTTTACCGGTAACGGCTAGATATAATGCAAAAATCTCTTCGCTAAACAGCAATGCTCGCCTAAGGATATTTGCATACCAAATTTGGAAGTCCTAAGTCAAACCTTTAAAAATTTACATTTTTACCGGTAACGTTTGGATATAATGCAAAAATCTCTTCGCTAAACGGTAATGCTCGCCTAAGGATATCTGCATATCGAATATAGAGGTCCTAAGCCTAACCGTTAAAAAGTTACATTTTTACCGGTAACGGTTGGATATAATGCAAAAATCTCATCGCTAAACGGTAATGCGCGCCTTAGGATATTTGCATACCAAATTTGGAAGTCTTAAGTCAAACCTTTAAAAATTGACATTTTTACCGGTAACGGTTGGATATAATGCAAAAATCTCTTCGCTAAACAGTAATAATCGCCTAAGGATATTTGCAGTACAAATTTGGAGGACCTAAGTTCAACCGTTTAAAAGTTACATTTTTACCGGTAACGGTTAGATATAATGCAAAAATCTCTCCGCTAAACGTACGAGTGCGCCTAGAATAGTACCATAACTGTACGAAATGACGCAAAAGTTTTTTAAATGCGCGTCTGTGTGTTTGCATTTTAAATTTGGAAAAAGTAGGGTGGCATGGAAGGAACAAATGAAAAAAAATCTTAGTACGAATTAACTTCTTCGTCAGAACGAGTGAGTTATCCGTCCGCTAATGCTAATTCGTGCAAACGAATTATTAGTTCGTCCTATCGAATTAACCGATTCGTTCGAACGATTTAGCTAGTTTGTCCAAAAGAATTCGTACAGACAAATAAGTAACTCATTCAGACGGATTAGTAATTCTTTCGGAAGCATTATTAGTTGATTCGTTCGGAAGAATGAGCTAAATCGTTCGGACGGATAAATCCAACTCGGATTAATGATATGCATATCTAATATCCTTGTTGGTGTTTGTATCAATTTCACTCAGTTGTGACAAATAGTTTTCCAGTAGAACTTCGAACAAAAATTTCCTATTGAAAAATTAAGCGGTCATTACTCTAAGGAATATTCACAAAAAAAAAAAATAAAAAAAATAAATAAATAAAATAAAATACAGATTATTGATATGCAAATCTACTTTTCCTCTTGACGCTTTTTAACAAATATCATTAAGCTGTGATGAATCAGTTTTTGGAGAATTTCTCTGTAAAAAAAATATCTTTTGAAAATTTAAAGGGCCATTACTCCAAGAAAAATCCATATCTCTACTTGCTTTTGTAATATGCACATATCCTATCCCTGTTGATGCTTTGTATCAAGTTTTATTAACTTACGATGAATAGTTTTAAAGAAGTACTCTGGACAAAAATTTCCTAATAAAACTTCAGGGGCCATAACTCTAAAGGAAATTAACAAACCAACTCATATTAATAATATGCACATGTCCTATCCATGTTGATGCGTTTTACAAAGTTTCATTGAGGTTATATTATAGTATTGGAGAATTATTCCGGACAAAAAATTGGATGGACGTAAGAACGGACGGAAGGGTGTAAAATCGAATTCCATACCCCTCTCTTTCTTCAAAAGGCGGGTGATTAAAAAACTACCAAACATGCATTTGTTTATTTTTTGTTACTTGAAAATCATTGATAGAACTAACCAATCTATTATCAAATGTGTGTATAAAAATCACGATGACAGATTTATCGTTTTTCGTCAAGTGAATTTACAAAGTAACGATATAACTTCATGCAAAAGACAAGGTTGCACAAATCAGGTGTCATAAATAAGCCACAGCTTCTTGACGAGATGACACAAAATGGTCACAGTACTTAGGCGCACAACAAATAACGACAACCGTTTTTAACGAGGTAACACAAGCTGGCTGCCATAATTATTCAAGACGACTCAAATCATCTATACTTTGACTTAATGGTACTAATCAGCCCCCGTACTTTCACAAAATGACACAAATCAAGTACCATATTTTACAAAGCGGCGTAAAGTGGATTCAGAGTACCATAATATGACAGGAACACAATAATTAGCCCGATTTATTGACGAGATGTAACAAATCGGGCCATATTTTGACGAAAATCTCAAATTAGCCAGTTTATATTGTCCCAAATTGCACAAAACAGCTACCATACTTTGACAAAATAGCACAAATTAACTACCACACTTTGACATGTGGTAACAGCTTTGTGACTATAAAGTTTTATCAAACTAAAGATTTAAATCTTTCAAAAAAATAAAAATAAAAAGTTGCAAGACTTACTGCATTTCTTCCGTTTCCGGTTCTCCATTATTATTATTATTGTTCTCCGTTATTGTTATTATTATTTTTATTAAATCTCGATCAGAATTTAGGGTCGGTTCCTGTACCATTCCTCGCTTGGTTCTCAGCATTAGGAAGATAGAGTATTGACTGGTGTACCTGGCGCCAGGATAATGAAATGGAGAGAGTATTCTGGTCTAAGGCATACTGACTGGGTGAGCTAGCACCTTACCAAGAAGTTGCCCCGTGCGCGCTAGTACATGGCAGACGATACTATACACATGCACATCACATGCATACTTGAACTTAATTCAATCCATAGAGATTAATAACCCTGCTCTCCTCTCGAATAGCTGAAAATTTGCTGATGCAATGTTGGACAACATAACAACATCAACATCAGGGCATTGCATGCTTGTTTGCAGCATACTGACTCAGTGAGCTAGCACCTCAACAAGGTTTCCTTTAGTGTGCACTAGTATAAGCCACAAAAAATAATACTCGCTCACACATACATGCACTATTCTTCGAATATTCCTAAGTGAATAAAAAACTAGCAAATAACTGAAAAAACCGCCGATATGATGTTGACAAGATAATAATCAATGAGTTGTAAAATTATAAACTGAAAAGAAAAGTCAGAAATACTATGACCAAAAAACATTAATAATAATAATAATAACAATGATAATAATAATAATTAGCTGGTGGCAATTTCAAGTAGACGTTGGTATCTATGCTACATGAATTCATTATGTGGTCCTGATAGATTTGAGAGTGGTCAGTCATGTCGAAGTATGTCCTCTCAAACTGCAAGTGCGAATTTTATTATTAGTTTAAAATCAAAAGTTGTATCTGATCTTACCATCTCAAAATCCAAGATGACCATGGTTACTGTCAATAAAAAAGATAGATAGCCATTACAGATAATTTACGGACCTGGTTTAAAAATAAAACGCAATTGGTGAGAACGATCCTTGGTTGATCAGAGTAAGAGTGTTGTATGGCGTAACCGTCCAAGTCTGAGTTTGCCACTGTTACTATTATTAGAACAGAAAAGCAGATATCTGTGACAGATTTGTTTGTTAACCGATTTAATTCAAATTTGATATATAGAAAGTAGATGTATCAAGATTTTACATTTGCATATTTTTTTTCTGTGATAGCAAAATGTTATTTTTGGCCAAGTTTTGTAAAATCTCCTAGAACATCTAGCGAATTAAGAACAATTTATCTTTCAAAAAAAAAATAAAATAAAAAAAAATGTAAAAAAAAAAAAAAAAAGAAAAGAAAAAAGAAAGAGAGAAAACTAAGTTGATGTATATTTAAAATGTTGTTAATGTCGCGGCTGTACGGAATTCAATTGCAAATAGTAAAAACGGGTTATTTTGGGCCTTTTGCTTAAATTCGAATTTATTGTGGAACCACGGTAACGGTCATATGAGTGCAAGGGATGCACTTCAGTTTTGATAGTTTTCATCTTTGATGCCATGATCTTGAAACATACATCAAAATGTTGGTTATATCGATAGCAATTATATTCTTATTTACATGCCTATACTTGTACATATATAACAATACCTTTATGAAGAGAAAAGGTCACGTTAGCTTTGATATCTAAAACATTTACTCTGGTTTTGTTGGTAATTACATACTTACTTATCTGTTATTCCTGCAAGGTAAAACTATGCATTTTCAAATATCTAAATAATTTCCTTTTAGATATAAATATGATATCTCCTCTTCAGCCTGAGTTCAGAAAAGGCGATTCTGTTTTAAATCAATTACAGTGTATTAGATATAGTGATATCTTAAAAGGAGTAGATTGTGGAGAAAAGTTAGGGTTGTTTTCTGAGATATTACGAAAGCATTTGACAAAGTATGGCACGCTAGACTAATTTGTAGTTTAGCAATTTTTATCAACTAGAAAACAAAGGGTAGTTCTTCGAAAAACAATTTGCTCCTCCTGGATAGGTATTAAATCTGGGGTTACCCAAGGTTCAAAATTGGGTCCCTAGCTATTCATTATCTATATGAACGACATTTGTGACAGCATAAAAAGTAAAATCCGTTTATTTGCTTGTGACGCATCTTTAAAAATTGTAATGAAATATATTCTTACATTCAACCTAACCTTTAAGGTATGGTTAATTTTTATATACATGTACTTAATAAATATTATTGCACTTTTTTGAAACACATTAATGTTTATGAATCAGAAATTATTTCATTCTCTAGTGAACAAAACAGTATGTGTACGAGGTTATTCTGATCGGTCATCTCCAGGTTGTTGGAAAATAAGTATCATATAAAAATCCTTGTATTACACACACACACACACACACAACACGCACACACACCAAGAAACATTTACAAACTGAAAGAAAAATCAACGGCCAGTTAGTTTGTTACAATATTTGTCAATGATCCCTTCTTTGCTTTTAATTTGCTTCATACAGACATACAGAAAATACATACTTGGTCAAAAAATCGCTAGTGGCTTATACCACTTTATGACTGCCGGGTACAACATACCATGTTTTTACTTCCGGTTACAGTCTGATTTATGTCATTTTAATCGCCCTTTTCTTATTGTTCGGTACAACGTATCGTGCTTTTACTGCAGGCACAGTCTCTTTTATGTCATTTTAACATACCACATTTTGACTGTCGGGTATAAGATACCATGTTTATACTGTCGAGTACAGCATACCATGTTTTTAATGCAGGGTAAAGTCTGTTTTATGTCATTTTGATACATCACTTTTGGATATATCACTGTTTTTACTGCCGGGTACAACAAACCATGATTTAACTGTCAAGAAGTCCATTCTATATTGCATACCGTATTTTTACTACCGGATACAGTCCGATTTATGTCATTTTGATATACCACTATTTATACTGTCTTTTTAAGCTTACTAATTTCTACTGTCTGGTACAGACTGATTTATGCTATTTTTTGATATACCACTTTTTGATTGTCGGGTCCAACATACCGTGTTTTACTGCCGGATACACTCTAATGTATGACATTTTGATATAACATATTTTAATTGCCGAGTACAACATACCGTGCTTTACAGCCCGGTGCAGTTTGATTTATGTCATTTTGATATACCACTATTTTAATGTCGGGTACAACATACTATGTTTTTACTGCCGGGTACAGTCCATTCTTTTTTGCATACCGTGTTTGTACTACCGGATACAGTCCGATTTATGTCATTTTGATATACATGTACCACTTTTTGACTGTCGGGTATAGAACATACTATGTTTTTACTGTTGGGTACAGTCTATTCTATATTGCATACCGTATTGTAATTGGCGGGTACAGTCTGTTTAATGTCATAATGATATACCATATTTTTACTGTCGGGAACAATCTGTTCTATTTTAGCTTACTAATTTCTACTGCCGGGTACATTAAGATTTATGACATTTTGATATACATTTTGTACCAAATTTTAACTGTCGAGTACAAGATACCGTGCTTTACAGCCCGGTACAGTCCTGATTAATGTCATTTTGATATACCACTATTTTAATATCGGGTACAAAATACCGTGTTTTTACAGCCGAGTACATTCTAATTAATGTCATTTTGATACATCACTTTTTGACTGTCAAGTACAAAATACCGTGTTTTTAAAGCCGAGTACAGTCTGATTTATGTCATTTTGATATACCACTTTTTGACTGTCGGGTACAACATACCGTGTTTTTACAGCCGGGTACAGTCTAATTTATGTCATTTGATACATCACTTTTTGACTGTCGGGTACAAAATACCGTGTTTTTACAGCTGAGTACAGTCTAATTTATGTCATTTTGATATACCACTTTTTGACTGTCGGATACAACATACTATGTTTTTACAGCCGAGTACAGTCTAATTTATGTCATTTTGATACACCACTTTTTGACTGTCAAGTATAAAATACCGTGTTTTACTGCCGGGTACAGTCTAATTTATGTCATTTTGATACACCACTTTTTGACTGTCAAATACAAAATACCGTGTTTTTACTGCCGGGTACAGTCTAATTTATGTCATTTTGATACACCACTTTTTGACTGTCAAATACAAAATACCGTGTTTTTACTGCCGGGTACAGTCTAATTTATGTCATTTTGATATACCACTTTTTGACTGTCAAGTACAACATACCGTGTTTTTACACTCGAGTACAGTCTGATTTATGTCATTTTGATATACCACTTTTTGACTGTCAAGTACAACATACCGTGTTTTTACAGCTGAGTACAGTCTGATTTATGTCATTTTGATATACCATTTTTTGACTGTCGGGTACAACATACCGTGTTTTTACAGCCGAGTACAGTCTGATTTATGTCATTTTGATACATCACTTTTTGACTGTCGGGTACAAAATAGCGTGTTTTTACAGCCGAGTACAGTCTGATTTATGTCATCTTGATACATCACTTTTTGACTGTCAAGTACAAAATACCGTGTTTTTACAGCCGGGTACAGTCTGATTTATGTCATTTTGATACATCACTTTTTGACTGCCGGGTACAAAATACCGTGTTTTTACAGCCGAGTACAGTCGCATTTATGTCATTTGATACATCACTTTTTGACTGTCGGGTACAAAATACCGTGTTTTTACAGCCGAGTACAGTCTGATTTATGTCATTTTGATACATCACTTTTGACTGTCGGGTACAAAATACCGTGTTTTTTACAGCTGAGTACAGTCTGATTAATGTCATTTTGATATACCATTTTTGACTGTCGGGTTCAACATACCGTGTTTTTACAGCCGAGTACATTCCGAATTTATGTCATTTTGATACATCACTTTTTGACTGTCGGGTACAAAATACCGTGTTTTTACAGTTGAGTACAGTCTGATTTATGTCATTTTGATATACCGCTTTTTGACTGTCGGGTACAACATACCGTGTTTTTACAGCCGAGTACAGTCTGATTTATGTCATTTTGATACATCCTTTTTGACTGTCGAGTCAGAATACAGCCGAGTACAGTCCTGATTAATGTCATTTTGATACATCACTTTTGACTGTCGAGTACAAAATACAGCCGAGTACAGTCTGATTTATGAAATTTTGATACATCACTTTTTGACTGTCGAGTACAAAATACAGCCGAGTACAGTCTGATTTATGTCATTTTGATACATCACTTTTGACTGTCGAGTACAAAATACAGCCGAGTACATTTTGATTTATGTCATTTTGATACATCACTTTTTGACTGTCGAGTACAAAATACAGCCGAGTACAGTCTGATTTATGTCATTTTGATACATCACTTTTTGACTGTCGAGTACAAAATACAGCCGAGTACAGTCTGATTTATGTCATTTTGATACATCACTTTTTGACTGTCGAGTACAAAATACAGCCGAGTACATTCTGATTTATGTCATTTTGATACATCACTTTTTGACTCTCGAGTACAAAATACAGCCGAGTACAGTCTGATTTATGTCATTTTGATACATCACTTTTTGACTGTCGAGTACAAAATAAAGCCGAGTACAGTCTGATTTATGTCATTTTGATACATCACTTTTTGACTGTCAAGTACAAAATACAGCCGAGTACAGTCTGATTTATGTCATTTTGATATACCACTTTTTGACTTTCGGTTACAAAATACCGTGTTTTTACAGCCGAGTACAGTCTGATTTATGTCATTTGATACATCACTTTTTGACTGTCGGGTACAACATACCGTGTTTTTACAGCCAGGTACATTCTGATTTATGTCATTTTGATATACCATTTTTTGACTGTCGGGTACAACATACCGTGGTTTTTACAACCGGGTACAGTCTGATTTATGTCATTTTGATATATCACTTTTTGACTGTCGGGTACAACATACCGTGTTTTTACAGCCGGGTACATTCTGATTATGTCATTTGATACATCACTTTTGACTGTCGGGTACAACATACCGTGTTTTTACAGCCGAGGTACAGTCTGATTTATGTCATTTTGATACATCACTTTTTTGACTGTCGGTTACAAAATACCATGTTTTTACAGCCGAGTACAGTCTGATTATGTCATTTTGATACATCACTTTTTGACTGTCGGGTACAACATACCGTGTTTTTACAGCCGAGTACAGTCTGATTTATGTCATTTTGATACATCACTTTTGACTGTCGAGTACAAAATACAGCCCGAGTACAGTCTGATTTATGTCATTTTGATACATCACTTTTTTGACTGTCGAGTACAAAATACAGCCGAGTACATTCTGATTTATTCATTTTGATACATCACTTTTGACTATCGAGTACAAAATACAGCCGAGTACAGTCTGATTTATGTCATTTTGATACATCACTTTTGACTGTCGGGTACAAAATACCGTGTTTTACAGCCAGGTACATTCTGATTTATGTCATTTTGATATACCATTTTTTGACTGTCGGGTACAACATACCGTGTTTTAACAGCTGAGTACAGTCTAATTTATGTCATTTTGATATACCACTTTTTGACTGTCGGATACAACATATTATGTTTTTACAGCCGAGTACAGTCTAATTTATGTCATTTTGATACACCACTTTTTGACTGTCAAGTATAAAATACCGTGTTTTTACTGCCGGGTACAGTCTAATTTATGTCATTTTGATACACCACTTTTTGACTGTCAAATACAAAATACCGTGTTTTTACTGCCGGGTACAGTATGATTTATGTCATTTTGATATACCACTTTTTGACTGTCAAGTACAACATACCGTGTTTTTACACTCGAGTACAGTCTGATTTATGTCATTTTGATATATCACTTTTGACTGTCGGGTACAAAATACCGTGTTTTTACAGCTGAGTACAGTCTGATTTATGTCATTTTGATATACCATTTTTTGACTGTCGGGTACAACATACCGTGTTTTTACAGCCGAGTACAGTCTGATTTATGTCATTTTGATACATCACTTTTTGACTGTCGGGTACAAAATAGCGTGTTTTTACAGCCGAGTACAGTCGCATTTATGTCATTTTGATACATCACTTTTTGACTGTCAAGTACAAAATACCGTGTTTTTACAGCCGGGTACAGTCTGATTTATGTCATTTTGATACATCACTTTTTGACTGCCGGGTACAAAATACCGTGTTTTTACAGCCGAGTACAGTCGCATTTATGTCATTTTGATACATCACTTTTTGACTGTCGGGTACAAAATACCGTGTTTTTACAGCCGAGTACAGTCTGATTTATGTCATTTTGATACATCACTTTTTGACTGTCGGGTACAAAATACCGTGTTTTTACAGCTGAGTACAGTCTGATTAATGTCATTTTGATATACCATTTTTTGACTGTCGGGTTCAACATACCGTGTTTTTACAGCCGAGTACATTCCGATTTATGTCATTTTGATACACCACTTTTTGACTGTCGGGTACAAAATACCGTGTTTTTACAGTTGAGTACAGTCTGATTTATGTCATTTTGATATACCGCTTTTTGACTGTCGGGTACAACATACCGTGTTTTTACAGCCGAGTACAGTCTGATTTATGTCATTTTGATACATCTCTTTTTGACTGTCGAGTACAAAATACAGCCGAGTACAGTCTGATTAATGTCATTTTGATACATCACTTTTTGACTGTCGAGTACAAAATACAGCCGAGTACAGTCTGATTTATGAAATTTTGATACATCACTTTTTGACTGTCGAGTACAAAATACAGCCGGGTACAGTCTGATTTATGTCATTTTGATACATCACTTTTTGACTGCCGGGTACAAAATACCGTGTTTTTACAGCCGAGTACAGTCGCATTTATGTCATTTTGATACATCACTTTTTGACTGTCGGGTACAAAATACCGTGTTTTTACAGCCGAGTACAGTCTGATTTATGTCATTTTGATACATCACTTTTTGACTGTCGGGTACAAAATACCGTGTTTTTACAGCTGAGTACAGTCTGATTAATGTCATTTTGATATACCATTTTTTGACTGTCGGGTTCAACATACCGTGTTTTTACAGCCGAGTACATTCCGATTTATGTCATTTTGATACATCACTTTTTGACTGTCGGGTACAAAATACCGTGTTTTTACAGTTGAGTACAGTCTGATTTATGTCATTTTGATATACCGCTTTTTGACTGTCGGGTACAACATACCGTGTTTTTACAGCCGAGTACAGTCTGATTTATGTCATTTTGATACATCTCTTTTTGACTGTCGAGTCAGAATACAGCCGAGTACAGTCTGATTAATGTCATTTTGATACATCACTTTTTGACTGTCGAGTACAAAATACAGCCGAGTACAGTCTGATTTATGAAATTTTGATACATCACTTTTTGACTGTCGAGTACAAAATACAGCCGAGTACAGTCTGATTTATGTCATTTTGATACATCACTTTTTGACTGTCGAGTACAAAATACAGCCGAGTACATTTTGATTTATGTCATTTTGATACATCACTTTTTGACTGTCGAGTACAAAATACAGCCGAGTACAGTCTGATTTATGTCATTTTGATACATCACTTTTTGACTGTCGAGTACAAAATACAGCCGAGTACAGTCTGATTTATGTCATTTTGATACATCACTTTTTGACTGTCGAGTACAAAATACAGCCGAGTACATTCTGATTTATGTCATTTTGATACATCACTTTTTGACTCTCGAGTACAAAATACAGCCGAGTACAGTCTGATTTATGTCATTTTGATACATCACTTTTTGACTGTCGAGTACAAAATAAAGCCGAGTACAGTCTGATTTATGTCATTTTGATACATCACTTTTTGACTGTCAAGTACAAAATACAGCCGAGTACATTCTGATTTATGTCATTTTGATATACCACTTTTTGACTTTCGGTTACAAAATACCGTGTTTTTACAGCCGAGTACAGTCTGATTTATGTCATTTTGATACATCACTTTTTGACTGTCGGGTACAACATACCGTGTTTTTACAGCCAGGTACATTCTGATTTATGTCATTTTGATATACCATTTTTTGACTGTCGGGTACAACATACCGTGTTTTTACAACCGGGTACAGTCTGATTTATGTCATTTTGATATATCACTTTTTGACTGTCGGGTACAACATACCGTGTTTTTACAGCCGGGTACATTCTGATTTATGTCATTTTGATACATCACTTTTTGACTGCCGGGTACAACATACCGTGTTTTTACAGCCGAGTACAGTCTGATTTATGTCATTTTGATACATCACTTTTTGACTGTCGGTTACAAAATACCATGTTTTTACAGCCGAGTACAGTCTGATTTATGTCATTTTGATACATCACTTTTTGACTGTCGGGTACAACATACCGTGTTTTTACAGCCGAGTACAGTCTGATTTATGTCATTTTGATACATCACTTTTTGACTGTCGAGTACAAAATACAGCCGAGTACAGTCTGATTTATGTCATTTTGATACATCACTTTTTGACTGTCGAGTACAAAATACAGCCGAGTACATTCTGATTTATGTCATTTTGATACATCACTTTTTGACTATCGAGTACAAAATACAGCCGAGTACAGTCTGATTTATGTCATTTTGATACATCACTTTTTGACTGTCGGGTACAAAATACCGTGTTTTTACAGCCAGGTACATTCTGATTTATGTCATTTTGATATACCATTTTTTGACTGTCGGGTACAACATACCGTGTTTTAACAGCTGAGTACAGTCTAATTTATGTCATTTTGATATACCACTTTTTGACTGTCGGATACAACATATTATGTTTTTACAGCCGAGTACAGTCTAATTTATGTCATTTTGATACACCACTTTTTGACTGTCAAGTATAAAATACCGTGTTTTTACTGCCGGGTACAGTCTAATTTATGTCATTTTGATACACCACTTTTTGACTGTCAAATACAAAATACCGTGTTTTTACTGCCGGGTACAGTCTGATTTATGTCATTTTGATATACCACTTTTTGACTGTCAAGTACAACATACCGTGTTTTTACACTCGAGTACAGTCTGATTTATGTCATTTTGATATATCACTTTTTGACTGTCGGGTACAAAATACCGTGTTTTTACAGCTGAGTACAGTCTGATTTATGTCATTTTGATATACCATTTTTTGACTGTCGGGTACAACATACCGTGTTTTTACAGCCGAGTACAGTCTGATTTATGTCATTTTGATACATCACTTTTTGACTGTCGGGTACAAAATAGCGTGTTTTTACAGCCGAGTACAGTCGCATTTATGTCATTTTGATACATCACTTTTTGACTGTCAAGTACAAAATACCGTGTTTTTACAGCCGGGTACAGTCTGATTTATGTCATTTTGATACATCACTTTTTGACTGCCGGGTACAAAATACCGTGTTTTACAGCCGAGTACAGTCGCATTTATGTCATTTTGATACATCACTTTTTGACTGTCGGGTACAAAATACCGTGTTTTTACAGCCGAGTACAGTCTGATTTATGTCATTTTGATACATCACTTTTTGACTGTCGGGTACAAAATACCGTGTTTTTACAGCTGAGTACAGTCTGATTAATGTCATTTTGATATACCATTTTTTGACTGTCGGGTTCAACATACCGTGTTTTTACAGCCGAGTACATTCCGATTTATGTCATTTTGATACACCACTTTTTGACTGTCGGGTACAAAATACCGTGTTTTTACAGTTGAGTACAGTCTGATTTATGTCATTTTGATATACCGCTTTTTGACTGTCGGGTACAACATACCGTGTTTTTACAGCCGAGTACAGTCTGATTTATGTCATTTTGATACATCTCTTTTTGACTGTCGAGTACAAAATACAGCCGAGTACAGTCTGATTAATGTCATTTTGATACATCACTTTTTGACTGTCGAGTACAAAATACAGCCGAGTACAGTCTGATTTATGAAATTTTGATACATCACTTTTTGACTGTCGAGTACAAAATACAGCCGAGTACAGTCTGATTTATGTCATTTTGATACATCACTTTTTGACTGTCGAGTACAAAATACAGCCGAGTACATTTTGATTTATGTCATTTTGATACATCACTTTTTGACTGTCGAGTACAAAATACAGCCGAGTACAGTCTGATTTATGTCATTTTGATACATCACTTTTTGACTGTCGAGTACAAAATACAGCCGAGTACATTCTGATTTATGTCATTTTGATACATCACTTTTTGACTGTCGAGTACAAAATACAGCCGAGTACATTCTGATTTATGTCATTTTGATACATCACTTTTTGACTCTCGAGTACAAAATACAGCCGAGTACAGTCTGATTTATGTCATTTTGATACATCACTTTTTGACTGTCGAGTACAAAATAAAGCCGAGTACAGTCTGATTTATGTCATTTTGATACATCACTTTTTGACTGTCGAGTACAAAATACAGCCGAGTACATTCTGATTTATGTCATTTTGATATACCACTTTTTGACTTTCGGTTACAAAATACCGTGTTTTTACAGCCGAGTACAGTCTGATTTATGTCATTTTGATACATCACTTTTTGACTGTCGGGTACAACATACCGTGTTTTTACAGCCAGGTACATTCTGATTTATGTCATTTTGATATACCATTTTTTGACTGTCGGGTACAACATACCGTGTTTTTACAGCCGGGTACATTCTGATTTATGTCATTTTGATACATCACTTTTTGACTGTCGGGTACAACATACCGTGTTTTTACAGCCGGGTACAGTCTGATTTATGTCATTTTGATACATCACTTTTTGACTGTCGGGTACAACATACCATGTTTTTACAGCCGAGTACAGTCTGATTTATGTCATTTTGATACATCACTTTTTGACTGTCGGTTACAAAATACCATGTTTTTACAGCCGAGTACAGTCTGATTTATGTCATTTTGATACATCACTTTTTGACTGTCGGTTACAAAATACCATGTTTTTACAGCCGAGTACAGTCTGATTTATGTCATTTTGATACATCACTTTTTGACTGTCGGGTACAACATACCGTGTTTTTACAGCCGAGTACAGTCTGATTTATGTCATTTTGATACATCACTTTTTGACTGTCGAGTACAAAATACAGCCGAGTACAGTCTGATTTATGTCATTTTGATACATCACTTTTTGACTGTCGAGTACAAAATACAGCCGAGTACATTCTGATTTATGTCATTTTGATACATCACTTTTTGACTATCGAGTACAAAATACAGCCGAGTACAGTCTGATTTATGTCATTTTGATACATCACTTTTTGACTGTCGGGTACAAAATACCGTGTTTTTACAGCCAGGTACATTCTGATTTATGTCATTTTGATATACCATTTTTTGACTGTCGGGTACAACATACCGTGTTTTAACAGCTGAGTACAGTCTAATTTATGTCATTTTGATATACCACTTTTGACTGTCGGATACAACATACTATGTTTTTACAGCCGAGTACAGTCTAATTTATGTCATTTTGATACACCACTTTTTGACTGTCAAGTATAAAATACCGTGTTTTTACTGCCGGGTACAGTCTAATTTATGTCATTTTGATACACCACTTTTTGACTGTCAAATACAAAATACCGTGTTTTTACTGCCGGGTACAGTCTGATTTATGTCATTTTGATATACCACTTTTGACTGTCAAGTACAACATACCGTGTTTTTACACTCGAGTACAGTCTGATTTATGTCATTTTGATATATCACTTTTTGACTGTCGGGTACAAAATACCGTGTTTTTACAGCTGAGTACAGTCTGATTTATGTCATTTTGATATACCATTTTTTGACTGTCGGGTACAACATACCGTGTTTTTACAGCCGAGTACAGTCTGATTTATGTCATTTTGATACATCACTTTTTGACTGTCGGGTACAAAATAGCGTGTTTTTACAGCCGAGTACAGTCGCATTTATGTCATTTTGATACATCACTTTTTGACTGTCAAGTACAAAATACCGTGTTTTTACAGCCGGGTACAGTCTGATTTATGTCATTTTGATACATCACTTTTTGACTGCCGGGTACAAAATACCGTGTTTTTACAGCCGAGTACAGTCGCATTTATGTCATTTTGATACATCACTTTTTGACTGTCGGGTACAAAATACCGTGTTTTTACAGCCGAGTACAGTCTGATTTATGTCATTTTGATACATCACTTTTTGACTGTCGGGTACAAAATACCGTGTTTTTACAGCTGAGTACAGTCTGATTAATGTCATTTTGATATACCATTTTTGACTGTCGGGTTCAACATACCGTGTTTTTACAGCCGAGTACATTCCGATTTATGTCATTTTGATACATCACTTTTTGACTGTCGGGTACAAAATACCGTGTTTTTACAGTTGAGTACAGTCTGATTTATGTCATTTTGATATACCGCTTTTTGACTGTCGGGTACAACATACCGTGTTTTTACAGCCGAGTACAGTCTGATTTATGTCATTTTGATACATCTCTTTTTGACTGTCGAGTACAAAATACAGCCGAGTACAGTCTGATTAATGTCATTTTGATACATCACTTTTTGACTGTCGAGTACAAAATACAGCCGAGTACAGTCTGATTTATGAAATTTTGATACATCACTTTTTGACTGTCGAGTACAAAATACAGCCGAGTACAGTCTGATTTATGTCATTTTGATACATCACTTTTTGACTGTCGAGTACAAAATACAGCCGAGTACATTTTGATTTATGTCATTTTGATACATCACTTTTTGACTGTCGAGTACAAAATACAGCCGAGTACAGTCTGATTTATGTCATTTTGATACATCACTTTTTGACTGTCGAGTACAAAATACAGCCGAGTACAGTCTGATTTATGTCATTTTGATACATCACTTTTTGACTGTCGAGTACAAAATACAGCCGAGTACATTCTGATTTATGTCATTTTGATACATCACTTTTTGACTCTCGAGTACAAAATAAAGCCGAGTACAGTCTGATTTATGTCATTTTGATACATCACTTTTTGACTGTCGAGTACAAAATAAAGCCGAGTACAGTCTGATTTATGTCATTTTGATACATCACTTTTTGACTCTCGAGTACAAAATACAGCCGAGTACATTCTGATTTATGTCATTTTGATATACCACTTTTTGACTTTCGGTTACAAAATACCGTGTTTTTACAGCCGAGTACAGTCTGATTTATGTCATTTTGATACATCACTTTTTGACTGTCGGGTACAACATACCGTGTTTTTACAGCCAGGTACATTCTGATTTATGTCATTTTGATATACCATTTTTTGACTGTCGGGTACAACATACCGTGTTTTTACAACCGGGTACAGTCTGATTTATGTCATTTTGATATATCACTTTTTGACTGTCGGGTACAACATACCGTGTTTTTACAGCCGGGTACATTCTGATTTATGTCATTTTGATACATCACTTTTTGACTGTCGGGTACAACATACCATGTTTTTACAGCCGAGTACAGTCTGATTTATGTCATTTTGATACATCACTTTTTGACTGTCGGTTACAAAATACCATGTTTTTACAGCCGAGTACAGTCTGATTTATGTCATTTTGATACATCACTTTTTGACTGTCGGGTACAACATACCGTGTTTTTACAGCCGAGTACAGTCTGATTTATGTCATTTTGATACATCACTTTTTGACTGTCGAGTACAAAATACAGCCGAGTACAGTCTGATTTATGTCATTTTGATACATCACTTTTGACTGTCGAGTACAAAATACAGCCGAGTACATTCTGATTTATGTCATTTTGATACATCACTTTTTGACTATCGAGTACAAAATACAGCCGAGTACAGTCTGATTTATGTCATTTTGATACATCACTTTTTGACTGTCGGGTACAAAATACCGTGTTTTTACAGCCAGGTACATTCTGATTTATGTCATTTTGATATACCATTTTTTGACTGTCGGGTACAACATACCGTGTTTTAACAGCCGAGTACAGTCTGATTTATGTCATTTTGATACATCACTTTTTGACTGTCGGGTACAACATACCGTGTTTTTACAGCCGAGTACATTCTGATTTATGTCATTTTGATACATCACTTTTTGACTGTCGGTTACAAAATACCGTGTTTTTACAGGCGAGTACAGTCTGATTTATGTCATTTTGATACATCACTTTTTGACTGTCGGGTACAACATACCGTGTTTTTACAGTCGAGTACAGTCTGATTTATGTCATTTTGATACATCACTTTTTGACTGTCGGGTACAAAATACCGTGTTTTTACAGCCAGGTACATTCTGATTTATGTCATTTTGATATACCATTTTTTGACTGTCGGGTACAACATACCGTGTTTTAACAGCCGAGTACAGTCTGGTTTATGTCATTTTGATATATCACTTTTTGACTGTCGGATACAACATACTATGTTTTTACAGCCGAGTACAGTCTGATTTATGTCATTTTGATATACCACTTTTTGACTGTCGGGTACAACATACCGTGTTTTTACAGCCAGGTACATTCTGATTTATGTCATTTTGATATATCATTTTTTGACCGTCGGGTACAACATGCCGTGTTTTTAGAACCGGGTACAGTCTGATTTATGTCATTTTGATATACCACTTTTTGACTGTCGGGTAAAACATACCGTGTTTTTACAGCCGAGTACATTCTGATTTATGTCATTTTGATACATCACTTTTTGACTGTCGGTTACAAAATACCGTGTTTTTACAGCCGAGTACAGTCTGATTTATGTCATTTTGATACATCACTTTTTGACTGTCAGGTACAACATACCGTGTTTTTACAGTCGAGTACAGTCTGATTTATGTCATTTTGATATACCATTTTTTGACTGTCGGGTACAACATACCGTGTTTTTACAGCCGGGTACAGTCTGATTTATGTCATTTTTATATACCATTTTTTGACTGTCGGGTACAACATACCGTGTTTTTACAGCCGAGTACAGTCTGATTTATGTCATTTTGATACATCACTTTTTGACTGTCGGTTACAAAATACCATGTTTTTACAGCCGAGTACAGTCTGATTTATGTCATTTTGATACATCACTTTTTGACTGTCGGGTACAACATACCGTGTTTTTACAGCCGAGTACAGTCTGATTTATGTCATTTTGATACATCACTTTTTGACTGTCGAGTACAAAATACAGCCGAGTACAGTCTGATTTATGTCATTTTGATACATCACTTTTTGACTGTCGAGTACAAAATACAGCCGAGTACATTCTGATTTATGTCATTTTGATACATCACTTTTTGACTATCGAGTACAAAATACAGCCGAGTACAGTCTGATTTATGTCATTTTGATACATCACTTTTTGACTGTCGGGTACAAAATACCGTGTTTTTACAGCCAGGTACATTCTGATTTATGTCATTTTGATATACCATTTTTTGACTGTCGGGTACAACATACCGTGTTTTAACAGCCGAGTACAGTCTGATTTATGTCATTTTGATATACCACTTTTTGACTGTCGGGTACAACATACCGTGTTTTTACAGCCAGGTACATTCTGATTTATGTCATTTTGATATATCATTTTTTGACTGTCGGGTACAACATACCGTGTTTTTAGAACCGGGTACAGTCTGATTTATGTCATTTTGATATATCATTTTTTGACTGTCGGGTACAACATACCGTGTTTTTACAGCCGGGTACAGTCTGATTTATGTCATTTTGATACATCACTTTTTGACTGTCGGGTAAAACATACCGTGTTTTTACAGCCGAGTACATTCTGATTTATGTCATTTTGATACATCACTTTTTGACTGTCGGTTAGAAAATACCGTGTTTTTTACAGCCGAGTACAGTCTGATTTATGTCATTTTGATACATCACTTTTTGACTGTCGGGTACAACATACCGTGTTTTTACAGTCGAGTACAGTCTGATTTATGTCATTTTGATACATCACTTTTTGACTGTCGGGTACAAAATACCGTGTTTTTACAGCCAGGTATATTCTGATTTATGTCATTTTGATATACCATTTTTTGACTGTCGGGTACAACATACCGTGTTTTAACAGCCGAGTACAGTCTGGTTTATGTCATTTTGATATATCACTTTTTGACTGTCGGATACAACATACTATGTTTTTACAGCCGAGTACAGTCTGATTTATGTCATTTTGATATACCACTTTTTGACTGTCGGGTACAACATACCGTGTTTTTACAGCCAGGTACATTCTGATTTATGTCATTTTGATATATCATTTTTTGACCGTCGGGTACAACATGCCGTGTTTTTAGAACCGGGTACAGTCTGATTTATGTCATTTTGATATATCATTTTTTGACTGTCGGGTACAACATACCGTGTTTTTACAGCCGGGTACAGTCTGGTTTATGTCATTTTGATACATCACTCTTTGACTGTCGGGTACAACATACCGTGTTTTTACAGCCGAGTACAGTCTGATTTATGTCATTTTGATATACCACTTTTTGACTGTCGGTTACAAAATACCGTGTTTTTACAGCCGAGTACAGTCTGATTTATGTCATTTTGATACATCATTTTTTGACTGTCAGGTACAACATACCGTGTTTTTACAGTCGAGTACAGTCTGATTTATGTCATTTTGATATACCATTTTTTGACTGTCGGGTACAACATACCGTGTTTTTACAGCCGGGTACAGTCTGATTTATGTCATTTTTATATACCATTTTTTGACTGTCGGGTACAACATACAATGTTTTTACAGCCGAGTACAGTCTGATTTATGTCATTTTGATATACCACTTTTTGACTGTCGGTTACAAAATACCGTGTTTTTACAGCCGAGTACATTCTGATTTATGTCATTTTGATATACCATTTTTTGACTGTCGGGTACAACATACCGTGTTTTTACAGCCGGGTACAGTCTGATTTATGTCATTTTGATATACCACTTTTTGACTGTCGGGTACAACATACCGTGTTTTTACAGCCGGGTACAGTCTGACTTATGTCATTTTGATATACCACTTTTTGAGTGTCGGGTACAAAATACCGTGTTTTTACAGACGAGTACAGTCTGATTTATGTCATTTTGATATACCACTTTTTGACTGTCGGGTACAAAATACCGTGTTTTTACAGCCGAGTACAGTCTGATTTATGTCATTTTGATACATCACTTTTTGACTGTCGGGTACAACATACTCTGTTTTTACTGCCGGGTACAGTCTGATTTATGTCATTTTGATATACCATTTTTTGACTGTCGGGTACAAAATACCGTGTTTTAACAGCCGAGTACAGTCTGGTTTATGTCATTTTTATATAGACCATTTTTTGACTGTCGGGTACAACATACCATGTTTTTACAGCCGGGTACAGTCTGAGTTATGTCATTTTGATATACCACTTTTTGACTGTCGGGTACGAAATACCGCGTTTTTACAGACGAGTACAGTCTGATTTATGTCATTTTGATACATCACTTTTTGACTGTCGGGTACAAAATACCGTGTTTTTACAGCCGAGTACAGTCTGATTTATGTCATTTTGATACATCACTTTTTGACTGTCGGGTACAAAATACCGTGTTTTTACAGCCGAGTACAGTCTGATTTATGTCATTTTGATACATCACTTTTTGACTGTCGGGTACAAAATACCGTGTTTTTACAGCCGAGTACAGTCTGATTTATGTCATTTTGATATACCACTTTTTGACTGTCGAGTACAACATACCGTGTTTTTACATCCGAGTACAGTCTGATTTATGTCATTTTGATATACCACTTTTTGACTGTCGAGTACAACATATCGTGTTTTTACAGCCGAGTACAGTCTGATTTATGTCATTTTGATATATCACTTTTTGACTGTCAAGTACAACATACCGTGTTTTTACAGCCGGGTACAGTCTGATTTATGTCATTTTGATCTATCACTTTTTGACTGTCGAGTACAAAATACCGTGTTTTTACAGCCGGGTACAGTCTGATTTATGTCATTTTGATACATCAATTTTTGACTGTCGGGTACAAAATACCGTGTTTTTACAGCCGAGTACAGTCTGATTTATGTCATTTTGATACATCACTTTTTGACTGTCGGGTACAAAATACCGTGTTTTTACAGCCGAGTACAGTCTGATTTATGTCATTTTGATATACCACTTTTTGACTGTCGAGTACAACATACCGTGTTTTTACATCCGAGTACAGTCTGATTTATGTCATTTTGATATACCACTTTTTGACTGTCGAGTACAACATACCGTGTTTTTACAGCCGGGTACAGTCTGATTTATGTCATTTTGATATATCACTTTTTGACTGTCGAGTACAACATACCGTGTTTTTACAGCCGAGTACAGTCTGATTTATGTCATTTTGATATACCACTTTTTGACTGTCGAGTACAACATACCGTGTTTTTACAGCCGGGCACAGTCTGATTTATGTCATTTTGATATACCACTTTTTGACTGTCGAGTACAACATACCGTGTTTTTACAGCCGGGTACAGTCTGATTTATGTCATTTTGATATACCACTTTTTGACTGTCGGGTACAAAATACCGTGTTTTTACAGCCGAGTACAGTCTGATTTATGTCATTTTGATATACCACTTTTTGACTGTCGGGTACAAAATACCGTGTTTTAACAGCCGAGTACAGTCTGGTGTATGTCATTTTGATATATCACTTTTTGACTGTCGGGTACAAAATACCGTGTTTTAACAGCCGAGTACAGTCTGGTTTATGTCATTTTGATATATCACTTTTTGACTGTCGGGTACAAAATACCGTGTTTTAACAGCCGAGTACAGTCTGGTTTAGTCATTTTGATATATCACTTTTTGACTGTCGGATACAACATACTATGTTTTTACAGCCGAGTACAGTCTGGTTTATGTCATTTTGATATACCACTTTTTGACTGTCGGGTACAAAATACCGTGTTTTTACAGACGAGTACAGTCTGATTTATGTCATTTTGATATACCACTTTTTGACTGTCGGGTACAAAATACCGTGTTTTTACAGCCGAGTACAGTCTGATTTATGTCATTTTGAAACATCACTTTTTGACTGTCGGGTACAACATACTCTGTTTTTACTGCCGGGTACAGTCTGATTTATGTCATTTTGATATACCATTTTTTGACTGTCGGGTACAACATACCGTGTTTTTACAGCCGAGTACATTCTGATTTATGTCATTTTGATATACCATTTTTTGACTGTCGGGTACAACATACCGTGTTTTTACAGCCGGGTACAGTCTGAGTTATGTCATTTTGATATACCACTTTTTGACTGTCGGGTACAAAATACCGCGTTTTTACAGACGAGTACAGTCTGATTTATGTCATTTTGATACATCACTTTTTGACTGTCGGGTACAAAATACCGTGTTTTTACAGCCGAGTACAGTCTGATTTATGTCATTTTGATACATCACTTTTTGACTGTCGGGTACAAAATACCGTGTTTTTACAGCCGAGTACAGTCTGATTTATGTCATTTTGATACATCACTTTTTGACTGTCGGGTACAAAATACCGTGTTTTTACAGCCGAGTACTGTCTGATTTATGTCATTTTGATATACCACTTTTTGACTGTCGAGTACAACATACCGTGTTTTTACATCCGAGTACAGTCTGATTTATGTCATTTTGATATACCACTTTTTGACTGTCGAGTACAACATATCGTGTTTTTACAGCCGATTACAGTCTGATTTATGTCATTTTGATATATCACTTTTTGACTGTCAAGTACAACATACCGTGTTTTTACAGCCGGGTACAGTCTGATTTATGTCATTTTGATATATCACTTTTTGACTGTCGAGTACAAAATACCGTGTTTTTACAGCCGAGTACAGTCTGATTTATGTCATTTTGATACATCACTTTTTGACTGTCGGGTACAAAATACCGTGTTTTTACAGCCGAGTACAGTCTGATTTATGTCATTTTGATACATCACTTTTTGACTGTCGGGTACAAAATACCGTGTTTTTACAGCCGAGTACAGTCTGATTTATGTCATTTTGATATACCACTTTTTGACTGTCGAGTACAACATACCGTGTTTTTACATCCGAGTACAGTCTGATTTATGTCATTTTGATATACCACTTTTTGACTGCGAGTACAACATACCGTGTTTTTACAGCCGGGTACAGTCTGATTTATGTCATTTTGATATATCACTTTTTGACTGTCGAGTACAACATACCGTGTTTTTACAGCCGAGTACAGTCTGATTTATGTCATTTTGATATACCACTTTTTGACTGTCGAGTACAACATACCGTGTTTTTACAGCCGGGCACAGTCTGATTTATGTCATTTTGATATACCACTTTTTGACTGTCGAGTACAACATACCGTGTTTTTACAGCCGGGTACAGTCTGATTTATGTCATTTTGATATACCACTTTTTGACTGTCGGGTACAAAATACCGTGTTTTTACAGCCGAGTACAGTCTGATTTATGTCATTTTGATATACCACTTTTTGACTGTCGGGTACAAAATACCGTGTTTTAACAGCCGAGTACAGTCTGGTGTATGTCATTTTGATATATCACTTTTTGACTGTCGGGTACAAAATACCGTGTTTTAACAGCCGAGTACAGTCTGGTTTATGTCATTTTGATATATCACTTTTTGACTGTCGGGTACAAAATACCGTGTTTTTACAGCCGAGTACAGTCTTGTTTATGTCATTTTGATATACATGTACCACTATTTTACTGTCGGTTACATTTTATTTAGCTTTTGTTCATTCGTTTTCTGCACAACTGATAAATTGAAAAAAAGTATAGCCCAAGATCTAGGAAAATCCTTATACATAATTGTTTGTCTATAATTTGGATGGGATATAATTTCCTATATATCATCATTATATGTCAGTTTGTGTTGTATTCTTGGTTGTTGGATGATGCTATGTACCTTGTTTCAGTTACACGTTTCTTACGTATAATTACCATAGTTGTTATAATAAAACACAAACATATCAGCCCATGTCCAAATCATAATCTCAAAACACAAAGTAAAAACTTTGAAAACTGACGAATTTAATTATACGCGTGAACTTTCATTAAGAAAGTGAGGCCGGGTGCTCCGGAAGGGTAAGCACCTCCTGTCTAGCAATAAACTTTATACCATTCGGTTACTAAACCTCTTTAATGCAATACAGAATAACAAAAATAAAATAAAAAAATTTTCGAAATTCAATCCTAATAACATTTAATTATGTTACATTGTATACATACATGTATTTCCTTTTATAAATCTTTGAATAAGATAATCCATATGTACAAAATATCAGGAGAAAAAGGTATTATTATTTAAACTTATTTGATTTATTTTACGACCACTTCCGCTGTTCAGCGTCGTGCTTTTAACGTCAAGTATGGTTTATAAGATTAAATTTTTCTTGTTCGGAATTTACGCACACACGTATAGTACATCATTACATTGTATACTTGTTATTTTAATAAGAAGAATGCAATAAGCACCTAATTATGTATTTGCCGACACAATAAAGAAAACATCTAATGCACTAAACACAATTTTTTTCTGTAAATTGACGAAAATATCAATCTTTTGAAGACCAAACCCATTAAGATCAAATGTTCGTATTCCGGATTACCTTTTTGGCATTATTTGATTACAGTTTTAATATTACGAACAACTCATGTCGCAAAATATGTTATTTGCTCAAATTGATAAAAAAGAGCGAGCAAAATTATAATGTACAAACTTTGGAAATTCATTTATCAAATAAACGAAAAGTTAAAATGTTTGTATGTAGTTTTTGTTTTCGGTTGAACTAAATGAACATGGTCAACATTGGCTTCGTCTGATAACATTGTTCTCCATTTACCTTTCAGGTAATCGTTAGAATGGATTACACCCCCGGGGATGTATAATGTGTGACGAAGTGGTATACGGAAAGCTGTTAAATGAAGTTCATCCTTCGCATGAAACTTTCCAAGCATGAAGAAGCCACATTCATCTACCATTGGACAGTCGAGATGAGAAAATTCATGTTTTTCTAAACCACTTCCTCCATTTTGATTTTGAACATAATCGTCTAAGTATTGGTTCTCATAAGAAAAGTCTTGAATTCCATGTCGATATAACAGGGAAATTTTTACCTGGTTTCCGTTTGCGAAACTGCAACCATAGTAACGCAGAGTCTCATTTGTTGCAATATCGGAAACTACTTTACCGTCAAAATATGGTGGGAAGACACATTTGCCAGATTTTCCCGCTTCCGTTCCGCTGATCCATTTTACTCCCTTGATTACAGTGTGTCTTGGTTCAATCGGAGGTATATCAGAAAAACAAGCTAAATCCATTAAGGAATAGTCCCCGGGAGTGAAATCAGCAACCATACCACTTGACCCGGTCATAACAATATTTCCAGACGCGCCTTCGCGTTTAAAACTAGCGAAAGCTTGCCATCTATCTCTGATGAATAACGCCAGTTCTTCGGAATCTGTATCTTCGTAAAGATTTTTTAGCAAGGACTTTAAATTATATGGACTTGCATCATTTTCAGCTTCATTTTCTTCTTGGATGATCTCAAGGTATCCAACGTCTTGTTCGATACATTGCCTGAAGTGGTCATAAGGCATCTCGCCGGAACTACTTTTTTCCAAATTTTGAAAGGTTTTGATCAGTTTTGACACACGTACAGATCTTTTCTTTTCCCATATGTATTCTACAAATTCTTTAAAATTAATCGTTCCACTGCCATCTTGATCAGCTGATACAAATGCAGATCTTAATCTGTTTTCTGTCACGTCTTCACAATTCTCCTGAAACATGACACGTTCAAAGTATTTTACAAATTCTTCAAATGATATTGTTTTTGAGTGATTGGTATCAATAGACCTAAATATCTGTAGTGTCTCTTCCTCCGACATCTGAAGCCCGATGCACTTAAAAAATTCATTTAATTCTTTTTCATCTATGAAACCATTTTTGTCCTTGTCAATTTTCATAAAAATTACTTTCAGTTTTTCTTCCTCTAAGCAGACGATGTTAGTGTTTCCGTCAATGTCTGCTTCTCTTACTTCAATTTTTGGGACTGTTTCTAGAGTTATAACTTCTGGTTGCCTACTGTTTTCAGTGTTGCTAGCTATTTTACCATCATTACGGAATGCATCGTGCGCTTCTTTAATCATTGTCGGGGTCTTTTCGTCTACCATGACTTCTCTGATACCCTCTAACCAAAATTTTCGTTCAGTTTCATTATCTACAGACATTTCTATCTCCTGCTGAATTTCAGGGTTAGTTGTCTGAAATCGAGCTGAATATCTTCTAAAGGCGCCATTATATGGCGGGAGTGATTGGAGCCGTGTTTCAGGCGTAATCAATATGTCACCTTTATGTGAATTTCCGTCCGGATCGGCGCAATAGCCTTTAACGTAGTAAGAAAGTTTCCCGGGTGTTAAAACAAACCACCGTTTAGTCCAGCCTGTCCAATTGGATTTGTTCTTACTCCGTTTGAACATCCATCCAGACTTAATGATCTTCTTTGTCAATTTGTCGTATATGCTTCTAACAACGCTGTGCAGAGTTTCATTCTCAACTCTATGGACAATTACTTCTTCCATGATATTCAAAAGCATGCTAAACGTGACGCCATTCGCCATTGGAAATTTTATCTTTTTCATTTTAAGTCCCATTCTGTTTGACAAATTGTTTAAAAATATCAAAGTTCTGTCTTTCGAAATAACAACAGGAAAGCTATTTTCGTCTGCATAACGAACAAAAATACTCCATAACATTTCTACCAAGTCATCAGGAATGGTATTTGTGATATAATGACCATAGCAAATATTCCAGCATTTTTTCTCTATTTGTTTCAACAGCGACAAAAGTGGTTCATGTGCTCTCCGTAAAACCGTATGGACATACGACTTGTACTCAGTAAACCGCACTTCATGACCACTTAGGACAGCGTCAAACTTTGTCTCTGAATAATCCACAGAACATAACTCTTTAAAACTTGATGTTACTTCTTTCAATAAAGCAACTGTAATGACTGGTGAATTTCCGTCGGCCAGAATGGCATTGGCTGCCTCCCATACACACACCAAAGGTTCGCCTGGCATTTCGCAATTTTCCTTCAAATAGAAAAAAAAAATGGAATGTCTAATAATTAAACTTGTGATGTCTCGTCTACAGTGTTTATATTTATCAGATTTTAATGGGTTTTTTAAATGTTATTTTAGTCAACTTATCTACGGCGGCACAGAGGTGACACGAAAAAGATTTTATCGCGAAAGATATCGCAAGATATTTTTTATGTCACTGTAAGAATCTTAAGCATTTGAACACCGTTGTCCTTGTTTATAAGAATAATAATAGCTTTAGGGAAAAATACCACACAATACCAATTCAACAAAAAATAAGGATAAATAAGAAACTGCTCCTTTTAAATCGTAAGTTCTGTTTTGATTAATGACTCTATACAAATCAAATATATATATATTAATGAAAATTTCAATATTAATTCTCCCCGTTTAAAGTAACAGATATGTAAAATAAAAAATTATTTGTTTTCAATTTTTATCTAATACAATCAATATTTTAGGAATTATCTTTATTTAAATGAATGAATAAATATTTTTATTAATTGATTAATTAATTAATATATATATATCTATCTATCTATTTATTACTTTCTATTTTTCATTTATTTATTTATTTATTTATTTATTAATTAAAATCGGTAGTCGTGATAATGGATAACGATATAATTTATGTTGTTTGTTTGAGGAATTTATTTTCAAACACATTTCCATGTTCCTCAATTCGATTCTTTGTTCGAAAATAATATTACCTTCGTTCAAATTTACCTAAATCACAAAATTCTGTTGTTTTTTTTAAATTAATTAATTTAATAAATTATATCAGCAGCTTTAAAAAAAATGTTGAAAGTTAAATCATTCTTACATGCCATATGTTACGGAGTCCATCACAAATTTACCTCCGTGAAATTTTTTATATCTGAACGAACAGGTTAATTAATTAAATAATAATAATAATTATAATAATAATAATAATAATAATAATAATAATAATAATAATAATAATAATAATAATTATAATATAGTTTATTTAAGTGTCACATGTAAATAATAAAAGTCAATTTCGCAATAAAACATCACACTAATTAATTTAATCATTTACATTCGGCCAAACATGACCTACGAGACACTACAATTTTTTACATTATTAAAAGATAAAAACACATTTTAATTTAAAATTTGCTAATACCTATACGCATTTAAAAGTTTTCTTTTTTCATCAATATTACCTAAAAAAAATCCTAGTTGTTTTTGTATTTTATTGCATGTCATTATAAAATTAAACTTATCTGTATCTTCTAAAAAATTAAAGTTAATATTATAATTTAGTATATGGTTATAAAACGGTAGTCTAAAAGTGTCATAAAATTTACATTTTAAAATAACATGAATTTCATCTTCTATCACATTCATATCACAGTTAGTACAAAGTCTATCTTTCAGCGGTATTGGCGGCTTGGAGAATCTGCCGGTTTCAATCGCCAAAGGGAGTGAACCACTTCGTAGCTGACATATCAAACGTCTATGATATCTACTTAATTTTATATCTGTTACATATGATTCCACACATGGGATGTTTTTATATTGGCGATAAAGCCAAAGTTTATTTCCATTGGGGCAATTTTTGTCATTAAATATGTCTCTATTCCATTCTATATTGTCGATATGTTTAATACTATCACTAATTGTTTTTATAACATACTTAGTAGATAGAGAAGTGTTCATCACAAGGATACGAGAAGGAACAGAGTTTATAAAGTCCATAACTTTGTTAAACCAGCCTTTTTGTTTACGAGAAGACAAAATAAAAGTTCGACAGAAAAAAATACGCAGACTTAGATTGGTCGCCTTTGTATGCGAGTGTTCTTAACAACTTCAAAATTTCACATTGCCAATTTATCAGACATATGGGGTACTTTAAGGGTAACAATAATACATTTTAGCTTTCAAACACCGCGACATGTTCGACTTTTTTTTTTAAATGTAACTTAATTCAACATTACAACAACAGTCATTTCTCACCAACAGTATGATCACACCATTTTTGAATTCACAGAAAATGAATTTACATTCATATATAAATTCAATAATGGCGCATGTATAAGACAGCAACGACATTTAAATCTGATATGTTTTAAATATCGCTGATTTTAGAATTTTTTTTTACTTTCAGGTGGTGGTTTCATGAAATATTTTTTGTTTGTTTATCTATTCGACTTCATATATAAGATATAAATTACGAGCTCCTGTTGTCTTAGATATATATAACACAAATACAGGTCTGTTAAATTTTGATGTACCATATGTGCACATTTCGGAAAATAATTCTTCATAAGTGTCACTAAGGGCCGAAACGTTTGATAGATAAAAACATAAGCCAAACAGTTGAAAATTAATTAATCTGAAGTTCCAAAATTATATGAATCCAAATCAAGCTAGGGAATGCTTTGCATGAGGGAACAAACCTAATTTTTTCGACTGGGTGCCAAAATTACCTATTGCCGGGCCGAAATAACTTGTCAGATACAGAATTGACTTGGTGCCGAAGTGACTAGAATTCCGAGATAGAACTGTGTTACTTCGACTCTGTAAATTCAAGAATTTTTGCAACTTCTAGAACTTTACTGATAAGATTGAAATTTAGGTTAATGAAAGTTAAATGGACATCTGATGAGATTCTTTTTAAGATGTAAGAAATAAGTTATTTATCATTTTTCAATGTAAATAGCTTGGAATTTAACATGAATACAAAAGTGACCAGTTCAGGATAGTGTTGGTCAAGATTACGTGATGCACATAGAGTTTTACGATATTGACGAGATTCTACGAGACAGATCGCGTGGTAAACAGTGATAAATGATATCAAATGTCGGACTTACCTACAATATTTACACGACCATTACATATATCTAAAAGTTTTAGTCTTGGTTCTGTTTTAAGAGACCGATATCGGTGAAATGTGTTATGCGTCCTCATGTAGTTCCGACCTTTTTATACCAGATTATTATTGGTGGTTTCAATTTGAACTTCTTGATTACTTGACCAATAGTCAGTTTTCTACTAAATGGTCATTGTACTCTGTTAGCTAATCAAATCAAAGTTTTCAGCTCTGTTGTTAAATTGGAAACGCCCATTTTCAATTAAGACTGAATTAATTTATGAACTTTTTAAGGATTAATTAAACAAAGAACCGTGTCATGGGAATGAACCCCTAAAACAACATTTTCCCCATTGAATCGGAAACCTTTATACCTTTGTTTTGTTTATTTTTTTTTTATTTTTTAAATCTAAATTCCCAGACCTAAGACATATTAGGAATTAACAATGCATAGCGAGATTTAATTCACTTGACTTATCGCTCGATCATGAGAAGTATTTTGCAAGTAAAACTTTATTTAACAAAATACATCCAATTGTACACCATTACATACCAAACTGACACTCATTTTGCGAGTAAAAATTCATTTATTTATTTACTTTATTTATTTATTAGCTAATTTGTTATTAGTTATTCAAACAACAAAAAAAAGCGAATCTGTCATTAGCCATTCCAACAAAAATAAATAAATAAATAAATAAATAAATAAATAAATAAATAAAAATGAATATTTTCAATTTAAACTCAAGAAAAATATACATTTTTGAAAAACAGAATTATACGAAATTCACCCAAAAAATCTTATATTAATGTCAGCAGAAAACTGAAAAAGACTATAATTATAAAAAACATTTATGACCCAAGTTTATAAATACCAGTTATTTTAAGTCAGAAAATCGGAAAGATTCTGAGAGAGAGAGAGAGAGAGAGAGAGAGAGAGAGAGAGAGAGAGAGAGAGAGAGAGAGAGAGAGAGAGAGATCTTACCTTTTAATGCTGGCAATTTTGCAGATTGGCTCTAGTCAAGAACTATGGGTAAATTACCCGAGCGCTCCTCTGTATATATTACCGACAAAAAATGGGCATATGATTGGTGAAACTCACCTATACTCTTAAAAACTTCAAAATAATCGTATCTCTGGTACTATTCAAAATATGTCATCATATGTAACCAGCGGGGAAATCCCTACACCCATATCTAACAGATCTAGATCTTCCCAAAATATTTTACGCTACATAGCCATACGGTATTTCAAGACGACAACAGACTGGCTACAAATAGATAAATTGCACGATGTATTTTCCATATGAACAGGATAATCCGGGACGAATTAAAAAAAATTAAAAAAGAAATTTTAAATAAAGATGAACTTATAAAAAGATTAACGTACTATGCATCTAAAAAGTAACCTATGTTCCCCATACATATCTATATCACTTCTCTTTCTCACGTACCCAACTATCCATAAACGCACCCAAATCTCCATTTTTTTAAGTTATTAAAAACAAAAAACGAAAAACGTTAAATTAAACAGATTTAAGTCCATTAATAAGATATTGATACCTGATTTGTTTTTGAGGCGAAAGTTAACGCGCATTCGTGATCACGTGTGTGTGTGTGTGTGTGTGTGTGTGTGTGTGTGATTTTTTATACGATGGATTGCGTGCGATTTGAAAGCATACAAGAGTAATCTTCGATAATATCAGACACATTTGAGTTCTGACGACAGATATAGCAAGTCTGTTACTTCTGACCTTATCAGATAATATATACCCTCAAACTGTTTATAACATAATTAAACGAACCAATCAACCTGTTCATCTAATGTAATTATGTAATTAATTACTGATTGTCCGTTACGATAATAGTCTAGGGACAATTATGTTAAGCGTTATTCCTGTTTTGTCTTTGCCGCTAATTTTTTTTTTTTGACAATGTTTTTTTTCACATAGCCTGTGCGTCCATTACGTATACCTTTTAAACGTACTATATAAATGCGTCTGTTTGTGATATTTAATTTCAACATTTTATTATCAATAAATTACAAACAATAAGACACAAATTAGGCGAGTTTAGAGTCTACATGAACAATAAGAAACAAAGCAAACCGTAAACTAAGGTGCAAGCGCAGAACAACTAGACAACGTAGTGTAAATTTTAGATAGTTCAATCATATAACCGACTGTTTACCCGAAACAAAACAGGTGGTTACTAAAAACACTATCTCGCGATACCCTGCGGGTTAACAATCACACAATTAAAAAAACTGCACCACAGTAATTCTACATAAATAAGCAAATTATATATATATATATATATATATTATTTATATTATATTATGTAAATTTGTGGCAAAAATCATTTATATGCTTCATGCAATAAAGATTTTGAAATTGAAAAAAAAACATGTTCATTAACTTACTATGATAAATTATTGTAATTTACAATAGAGAAATTAAAGTAAATGCGAATGCCTATCAAAAACTAGTAATTAAAGTACTAAGATAAAACAGACAGAATATATATATATATATTCAATTTCAATTATAGGCCTACATACACATTTATAGCTTTAAACATGTAATAAAATTATTATTATGCACACGATGTATTGTTGTAATGTGCAAAATTTTGAACATTTCTTTTTGTAAAAATTCAAAATTCAAAATTTTGCACATGACATACCAGACATAAAGCTGCATCTTACTTTACAAGCATTATATAGCTATATTTAGCCACATTGATAATAACTTTTTCTTTCTTTTCTCCCATCAGTATAATAAAACTATGTATATTTAGCCAATGACAATAATATTTAGGTAAGAACTTTCGTCGTAATGACATATATTTCGGACAAACGAATAAAAAATGAAATTCAGTTTCTGCAACATTTATATTACAACACGCATAAACGTAATTTTTTCAATACCATCATATCTACCACGCTTTATAGCCAATTCATGCTTACTAAATCTAAATTTAGTTAATGCACTTCTTAGTTTTCTGTAAAAATTAGGTATTGTTGTTTAAATGAAAAATATATTTCCATTTTTGAAAATGTTAAACAAAACAAAATAGAAAGTATGTCAGAACACTTTTTGTTAAATGTCTATATTTTTGAACTGTACTAAAATTTCTGTAGGTTTTCGGTGTCACAAAAAAATAACAGTAATGTACTTTGATATTTCATGAAATTATGCACTCTAATTCAAATTGTAATTCTATATTTCTCTTCATTGTACAAGACCACTGCAGTAGTTTAGTTGGTACAGTGCTCGCTCTGTAAGTGGAAGGTCGTGGGTTCGAACCCCGACCGGATCTGACCCAAGACATGAAAGTGGATAGTGTCTGTTCTTTAGCCACCAAGCATTCGACATTACGAAACGAAATTAAAGTCACAGTTCTTTCTGATGGGAACTTAAAATAAATGAAGTCCCGTGTCACGGTATGCATGGCACGATAAAGACCCTGCTCTATAATGCCATCAGCGCAACGCATGGGGAAATTTTTTTGCACTTTGCCTACAGCTGGCGACGTTTCGATATAAGTGAAATATTAACACCATTACTCAACTCGACTCCTAATACATATAGAGAACATATACATCTGCTGATTTTGAATTTCTATTAAAACAATGCATTCAAAATCAGCACATGACACGAGTGTATATGTGTCCTCTGCTACTTTTGAATTGTATTATTTTATAAAAATTCAAAAGTAGCACATGACACATGCAAGAAGTCAGATAAATTACCATTTTCCGTAATTCTTGATTTTGTATTTTTATGTATACTTACTACATGTATTACATTAAAACACATTTTCAGTTACATTATCATTCAACAACTTTTAAAATGAGTGTCTGAGAGTTTGATTGGTATGTAATTTTGTAAAAGTGGGTTTATTTTGTTAAATAAATAAATAAATAAATAAATAAATAAATAAATAAATAAATAAATAAATAAATTTTTATTTGTGAAACACTTCTCATAATTCAGCGTTTTAAATATCGCTATCATTCATACTTCTGCATTCTTATTTAGCAGATATGTATTAGAGGTCTTGGAAATTAGATTATTCAATCAATCAATCAATCAATTCAATCTTTATTGCATTAAGCATACATATGCTTTTTGCCACAAATATATTTTACATAGCTGGTGGCAAAATATGATACAAATTACATGTAATACAAAGAGAAACAATCAAGATGGTAAGAGAGCATCGCATATAACAATAACATATATATATATATATAATAAATATATAATATTTTCATTTTACATATATAACAAGTTACACATTTGACACAAAAAATTGTACATTATATTAAACATAATATTTCTTCCCTCAATTTAAATGCATGGTATAAATATTTTGAGGTTTTCTTAATTAAAGAAGCATTTTTTGAAGACAAAATACTTGTAAATTTTTGTATGTTAGGCCAGTTACAATAATAGTTAGAGAAGTATTTTCGCCGTAAATCAATATAGATAGGACACACTAACAAAAAATGATATTCATTTTCTTGAACTTTCATATTACAACAATTACAAATTCTTCTACTTTTTTCCACATTATAAAACCTACCATTTTCAATTTCTAAACAATGTGAAGATATTCTAAAACGAGTCAATACACTTCTAAATTTTTTTTCTGTAATAACATTTAAATATTCTTCAAATTCAAATTCTTTTTTAAACCTTTGATAATAATATAATTTATTAAAATGAGACATATTTCCAAACCATTCTTGTATGTACTGATCATTTAATCTTGTTTTTAACATATTAAAATCAGGTATAAAGAAATCTTGTTGAAGCCATATGTCGTGCATTCCCATAGAACATAACAAATTCTTTAATTGAAATGCCCAATTAAGACCTTTATAGCTGTTACCATTATCAGCATCTATCCTCAACATATTATAAAATTTATATATAAAGGCTTCTTTGTTTTTAATAATTTTCAACCAATACTTAATAATACGTAACTTTCTAATGTAAGATAATGGATGTCTTCCGAGCTCACCATACACAGATACATTACAGGAAGATTTTTTAACACCAAGTATAATTTTACAGAACTTCAAATGTAAACGTTCAATATCATCAGCTGGGTGAAATCCCCAGACCTCAGCTCCATAATTCAAGATAGAAGATACCATGGAATCAAATAAATCTAATGAATGTTTACATGACAAAGAAATATTTCCCAATACATTTAAAACACCATTTTGAGCTTTAGATCCTAATTCACATATTTTCTGCTGTGTTTGGTTCCATTTACCATTACTAAAGAATGTAACACCAAGATATACGTAACTTTTAACCACCTCAAGTTGTAAACCATTATATGTAATAAAAGAATTATGAACCTGTTTTCCATTCTTAAAAACCATTACTTTAGTCTTATCTGTGTTAACATCAATATTCCATGTGTTACAGTAAATAAACAGTTTATCTAATAACAACTGTAACCCTTGTATAGATTTAGAGAATAAAACTGTATCGTCAGCATAAAGTAATAAAAATACATGAATGAAATCAATATCAATAAAGTCATCACCATCTGAATTAAAACTTTCCTTTATATCATTTATAAACATTAAAAATAACAGGGGTGACAAAGGTTCACCTTGTTTAACACCAGAGTAAGACTTAAAAAATTCAGAAAAATTACCTGAAAACTTAACACATGATCTCACATTATTATACATTGATTTCAACATTTTAACCATTTTAGTACTAACACCAGAACACAATAATTTATGCCATAGAATATGTTTGGGTATTTTGTCAAACGCTTTTTTAAAATCAACAAATGCACAATAAACATTCTGTTTCATACTTAGTGCTTTAGCTATAATTGAATGTAATATAAATATACAGTCTACTGTTGACTTATTTGGTAAAAAACCAAATTGATTATCGATAACGATATCATTTGTATCTACCCACTTTAATAATCTATTATTTAAAACTAATGAAAAAATCTTTGCAACTACAGACATAAGACTTATTCCTCTGAAATCATTCACATCTTTTGAGTTACCCTTTTTAGGGACTGGTACAATAATACATTCAGACCAATTGTCAGGATAAATACCAGTGTCAAAAATATGATTAAAAATAACAACCAAATACGGGACTATTATATCAGACAAAGATTTAAATATTTCAGCAATAATACCATCAATACCTGGACTTTTACCATTATTAAGCCCTTTAATTACTGTTACAATTTCTTGAGCTGTAATATTTGTATCTAATAACATACTATCTATATGACCAGTACTTTCAACATGCAGATCAGAGTTATCAAGTTCAATATTACCATACATAGATTTAAAATACTGAAAAAACTTGTCAACATCAACATTTGAGTTAATAGTTCTATTACATTGTTTTACCTTCTTAATAGCATTCCAAAATTTTTTAGGTTGAAGCTTAGCTATGTTACACAGATGTAAACCTTGTTTATATTTAAAACGAGCTTTATGTTTCTTCTTAATTCTATTATACATATTACGCTGCTTTGTAAAAGTATATCTGTTCATATCACTAGGTAACAGTTTGTAATTATTTCTACACTTCACAAACTTGGCCTTTTCTTTTACACATTCATCATTAAACCAGTTATTATTATTATTATTATTATTATTATTATTATTATTATTATTATTAAAACGTTTACCATAAATCATATTAGCTTTGCTGTATAATTGTATACCAAAATTGTTTACTACACTATTTATATCAACCTCGTCGTTTGTAGGATTTACCAGATTGCTCACAATATCATCAAACACTGGTAAAGATTCAAAAATAAGTTTTCTAAATTCACTTATTTTACTGTCATCCCATACAATCTTCTCAGAAATATTATTACCTTGACCTTTGACCTCAGAGTCTACTTTACACAATACAGAAAAAAACAAAGGTGCATGTGGCGAAAATTCAGTGTGATCAAGAACTTCAAAATCATAAACACTATTAACACTATCATAATCTACAAGTAGATAATCAATTAAACTTGAACCTTTACCTGAACAATAAGTAGGTTTTCCAATATTTTTATCTTTACCCAATCTACCATTACAAATAATAACACCAGAACTTTTACACAAGTTTATTAATCGTCTACCATGACTGTTAATAGTCAAATCCTGGGTAGATCTTTCCAAATATGTATCAAAGAAATCAGCACTTACACCCATATAACTATCATAATTGTGGTTTAAAATAACATCTTCTAAATTACCAACTCTTGCATTTAAGTCACCAACAATAAACAGATTACCTAAATTTTTATATTTTAAAATGCTATTTTCTAACAAATCAAAAAAATCAACATCATTTCTCTTTAAGACCTGAGAATCTTGCGGTAAAATATAAATAATACACAAGTACAAATCTTCGTTGAAACCAAAACAGTCTTTTTTAAATTTTATCCAAAACATTCCATTATTGTTTGATTCCAAAATATCAAAATAACCTTCATATTCTGATTTGTAATAAAATGAAACGCCTCCACTTAATCTACCTCTAGTTCTCTTACCCTTTTTACCTGGAATTTTCACATGTGCAAAATTGTCAATTTCAACATTTTTTTCATTATTTAACCATGTTTCTGTTAAGCATAAAAAGTCATAATTACTTACATATTTTTTAAAGTCATTATCACTGCTGTGTCTTTGTAAACCATCCACATTCCATACCAAAAACCGGAGTTGTCTCTCTGACCTGTCCTAGTGCGTTTGATGAGGTTCTATAAGGGGTCCACGATATTCCTGTCCATTAATGTACAGTTTATCGAAAACTAGTCTTACCGTATTTCCTTTATCCTTTTCACGTTTCAAAATCGGTAGTAACTGTCTGCGTTTGTCCGCTATTTCCTTAGGATATTGATCACTAATTGAAAAACCGGAGCCTCTCAAGTTAAAACTAGCTTTCTTAACGGTTTCCTTTTCACTGAATTTGTGAAATTTCACAACGATTGGGCGTGGTTTTCCACCATTTTGACGATTTCTCCTTCCAATACGATGTGCGCGATCAATTTCCAATTTATTTTGACCTGGGTCCAGCTTCAACATATCAAAACAGAATTTTGTAACAGTTTCAACACAATCCTCCTGACCTTGAACTTCACCAATGCCAAAAAATAACAGGTTTTCTCGCATAGAACGTGACTGTAAGTCTAAAAGCGTTCTTTTCACATTTTCGTTATCTTGCTGCAGCTTTTTATTATCCACCTTCATAGATTCCACTTGTTTAACAAGATCCGAAGTTGAAGACTGTAATAAATCCATATTCACTTTATGATCATCACACGCATCACATAGAGATTTGGTGGTATTCTCGATAATATCTAATCGCTGTTCCATACCAACAACGGTTTTATCCAGTTTCTCCACTTTTGAATTAATACCATTTAAGGTGCACTCAATTGACTCCAGTTTTGAAAGTTTCACTTTAATATCACGCAGTTCATTTGTAAGTGCCGTAACCCACTGAGGTGGGGGGTTATTACCTGTTTGCATAGGTTGCATAAAAGCTTGCTGGTGTGGTTGTTGGTAGGCAACCTGTTGCGGAGAGAAACTTGGCGCAGGCGATTGGTACAAATCCCCGTACTGTGACATACTTGATGTAAAAAGTGCACTAAAACTATCAAAGTTTAGACCATCAAAGCTGCTATCTTCAGCTTTGTCCTTTTCAGGTGTTTTCAGAACAGTAACATCATCACTTCTTTTCCGCTTTTTATTTTTCTTCAATTTCTTCTGTTTAATCTCACAATTTTCCGTTTTTTTGGAAGGCATTAAATGTTAGCTATTATTGTTTCACAAAGTCCATATAAAATCACGGGTTGTCAATATAACACTTCAATAACTGAATAACGTACAGGTAAGTTGTTATACCCGATGGCGGTATACCTCTATCGTGAACACAGTCAGGTAAATGGTACTATAAATAGCATATCATATTTTACACAATCGTGAAGTAATTATCCATCAAAAACATCCATTATACAAATTTTCTATGATATTTATCCTCAGCACTAACTTGACAAAACTATCCTTATAAATTTGATCATAAAAACTAAATCCCATCATTGAATTTACTAGTAGAAAACGTGTAAAATGCTGGACGTGACATGAGCACGTCTACATACCAAGCCACCATATTTTTGGAAAAACAAAGGTACAACTCTATATGTGTTGAGCAATACTTTTTTTTAGTTAATTCTGAAAAAGTTATGTAAGACTTAACATTAATTCTTAACAATTAATTCTGTCTTAATTGAAAAGAGGTGTTCCCTGTTTAACAGCAAAGCTCAAAAGTTCGATTTGAATACATGTAGCTAAGAGTGTACAATGGCTAATTAGTAGAAAACTGACCATTGGTCAAGTGATCAAGGATGAAAGATTCTTGCACCCCAGATAGAAATTTCCATATAAAGAGCGGTGCTAGATATTTCCATCTTGCACACCCCTGTACAAGATAGCTTACACGCTCTTTTTCCCGCGAAGAACTATCAATGAAATCAGAGGTGTATCAATACTTTGAAAACCTTTTTAAACCCAAGAATCTGGCATACCGTTGCATAAACAAATAAATTGAACAGGTAATACTACAGTTTTGATTTAAAATGTAATTTTAAAAACTTTTTTTTCTTAATCAATCACAAGTTTATTTCGGCAAGTCTCGTTCTGGACCAGATATATTCGAACTCTGGTTGAGATTTCCCTATCTGGCACCACAAGAAGTGATAGATTAAAAGAATAGACACACCTCTGATTTCGTTGATAAATCATAGCGGGAAAAAGAGCGTGTAAGCTATCTTGTACAAGATTGAAATATCTTTCACCGCTCTTATATTAAAATTTCTATCTGGGGTGCAAAAAAATTCCAATTGAAACCACTTACACTAATCTGGCATAAAAGATCGGAACTACCCGATATCTAAAATGTATTGCCGATAAACTCACTCGATTCATTTATCGGTCTCTTTAGCCAGAGCAAAGACGAAAACTTTAAGATACATGTATATGCCTCTATGTAATTATTTCAGGTAAGTCCGACATTTAAAATTTAATTTATTTACCACAAAACCTGTCTCATAGAATCTCGTCAATGTCAAAATGAGATCGACGCTGTATTTACGTTAATGCTAACAGGGCAAAACTAGATCATTTCAGGTGACGGATCGGTTGTGTGTTAAAGTTTTAAACAACAACAACAACAATAATAATAATAGTAATAATAATAATATGATGATGATGATAATAATAATAAAAATGATATTAATAATAATAATAAATAAATAAATAATAATAAATAATCAAATAATAATAATAATATATTTTATTTAAGTGTCACATGTTAATAATCTTTATAACTGTTAAATACATTAGAATTAAAGCACGTTTAAATATCAACTTCCAGCCAAACTGACTTATGAGACACTATTAAGAAATAATTAAGAAACATTACTACACACAATAAAATATTGAAAACCAATACGACGTCTATACATCTTAAAAACTGTATTTCGTCCTCAATGTCGCCGTTATCACATGTTGTACCGACCGGTTTCAATATTGAGTTTTAAGTTTCCATATTGAAATATAGCTAATGTTAGCTAAATAGTTAATCTGTATTTAAGAGCTTTTATTAGCGTTTATAAATGAATGGGATAAAAAGTATAGAAAAACTCGATACGATTTTATATATTTGAACCAGCGGCATCATGGAATGTCACTGATTTGAACAAATATAAGAAAATAAAAGAAACAAAGAAAATATAAAAAGAAAAACCAATGAAAAATATTTCATGAAACCACCCCCTGAAAATTAAAAAAAGTTTCTAAAATCAGCGATATTTAATATGGATCAGTTTTAAATGTCTCTGCTAACATGGAAGACACTGTTGTAATTTTTAAACTAAGTTTGAGTAACTGACAAATATCGAACAAGTCGCGGTTATTAAAATTTTAATTTGAAAGCAAAAATGTCTTATTAGGACGCTTTAAGTACCCCAATGTCTTATAATTATCTCGAATTGTCAAGATATTAAATCGACATGTTGAGATAATTTTATGTCGATGTCAGAAATTAGCCACCATAAACACGGAATTAAATATTTTACTTATGAGAACCAATACTTAGACGATTATGTTCAAAATCAAAATGGAGGAAGTGGTTTAGACACGAATTTTCTCATCTTGACTGTCCATTGGAAGACGATTGTGGCTTCTTCATGCTCGGAAAGTTTCATGCGAAAGATGAACTTCATTTAACATTTTTTTTTTCGTATTCCACTTCGTCACACATTATACATACCCGGAGGTGTAATCCATTCTAACGATTATTTGAAAGGAAAATGGAGAACAATGTTATCAGACGAAGCCAATGTTGACCATGTTCATTTAGTTCAACCGAAAACAAAAACTGCATGCAAACATTTTAAATTTTCGTTTAATTGATAAATGAATTTCCAAAGTTGGTACATTATAATTTTGCTCCCCCTTTTTTATCAATTTGTACAAATAACATATTTTGCGACATGACATATTAAAACTGTAATCAAATAATGCAAAAAAGGTAATCCCGAATACGAACATTTGATCTCAATAGGTTTTGTCTTCAAAAGATTGGTATTTTCGTCAATTTGCAGAAAACTATTTGTGTTAACTTCGTTCTTATTAATATATGTTTACATTACAAATGCATTGCCTTACTTGAATCTCTTTGGAACCACTGCGTTAATTTTTCGATGACAGCAGTGTGTCACGCGCTCTGTGATAAAGCGATACGTCAGCTGTATCTTCAGCCAATCCGCTTTCGATGTAAAGCGAATGGCGGAGGAATACATACCACCAAGGAACTACTTATTCATTCATAATTTTCTACGGGTTCATTCATAAATTCAGTCCGGCAACTGTACGAGCGGTAACAATATAACAGAATAGTGTACAATATGTCTGCGTAAATCCTAAGAAAATTTAGACAGTCGGCCTTATAAACCGTACTTGAAATAAACGCATGACACTGAGGAGAAGGAAGTGGTCGTTCAAAATTACTTAGATAAATGTGACTTTATGGTAGTGCTCTTATTTTTTTATATATGGAATTTATTATATGTATATAAATTTGAACATTTAAAATATTTATAAAAGAAAAATGTATTCAATTTAACATATTTAAATGTCATTATGTTTTATATTAAAAACTCCGAAAATATATTTTTTTTATTCTATATTACATTAAAGGGGCTTAGTAACCGAATGGTGCAAGGCTTATACTGCTATGGTAATTATAGGAAATAAACGTGTAACTGAAGTAATGCACAAGGCATCATCAAGCAAACAAGAATAAAACGCAAACTGACAAACATGATGATATATAGGAAATTCTATCCAATCAAAATAATACAACTGAAAAACAATTCATACAGATCTTAAACTAAACTGTTTGTCAATCTACAGAGGGCTTTTTATCTCTTCTGAAGAAAACGAATAAACAATAGCGAAATAAAATGTACCCGACAGTCAAGAAGTGGTATATCAAAATTTCAAAAATCAGACTGTACCCGGCCGTAAAAAAATGTTATGTTGTACCCGACAGTCAAAAAGTGGTATATCAAAATGACATAAATCCGACTGTACTCTGCTGTAAAAACACGGTATGTTGTACCCGACAGTCAAAAAAAAAGTGGTATATCAAAATGACATAAATCCGACTGTACTCTGCTGTAAAAACACGGTATGTTGTACCCGACAGTCCAAAAAAATTGGTATATCAAAATGACATAAATCAGACTGTACCTGGCAGTAAAATCACGGTATGCAAATAAAAAAAAAAAAAAAAAAAAAAAAAAAGAACGGACTGTACCCGACAGTAAAAACACGGTATGTTGTACCCGACAGTCAAAAAGTGGTATATCAAAGTGACATAAATCAGACTATATCCGGCAGTAAAAACATGGAATGTTTTACCCAACAGTAAAAAAGTGGTGTATTAAAATGACATAAATCAACTGTACTCGGCAGTAAAAACATAAGTTGTATCCAACAGTCAAAAAGTGGTATATCGAAATGACATTAATCGGACAGTACCCAGCAGCAAAAACACGTTGTACCTGGCGGTAAAAGCACAGTATGCTAAAGAAAGAAGTGTACCCGACAGTAAACACACGGTATGCTTAAAATAGAACAGACTATACACGGTGGTCAAAACATAGTATGCATAAAATAGGACAGACTGTGCTCGGCAGTAAAACATGGTATGTCAAAAAGGACAGATTGTTCACGGCGGTCAAAAGTGGTTTGTCAAAATGAAATAAAACGGACATGATAATAGTTATGTTGCATGGTTCAATGACTTTGACTGTTTGGCTAAGTGCTTGGTCCGTTAGTGTATAGTTTGATTTAGTTTATGGTGAATTATTGTGTTAAGGTTAAGTTTGTTGAAGTATTAAGTCTGCTAAAGTGTTGTTTCTTGAGGTAATTCGTTTGGTGAAGTGTTGTATTTTGTTAAAGTATTCTTTTTGGTGAAGTACTGTTTGGTGAAGTTTTTTTTGTGAAATATTGTGTTTAGGTTTAGTGATCATATTTGGTGAAGTATGTGTTTAATAAAATATTGTGTTTGGTGAAGTGATGTTTGGTAAAGTATTGTGTTTGGTGAAGTAATGTGTGGTAAAGTATTGTGTTTGGTGAAATGATGTTTGGTAAAGTATTGTGTTTGGTGATATGATGTTTGGTAAAGTATTGTGTTTGGTGAAGTGATGTTTGGTAAAGTATTGTGTTTGGTGAAGTGATGTTTGGTAAAGTATTGTGGTTTGGTGAAGTGATGTTTGGTAAAGTATTGTGGTTTGGTGAAGAGATGTTTGGTAAAGTATTGTGTTTGGTGAAGTGATGTTTGGTAAAGTATTGTGTTTGTTGAAGTGATGTTTGGTAGAGTATTGTGTTTGGTGAAGTGATGTTTGGTAAAGTATTGTGTTTGGTGAAATGATGTTTGGTAAAGTATTGTGTTTGTTGAAGTGATGTTTGGTAGAGTATTGTGTTTGGTGAAGTGATGTTTGGTAAAGTATTGTGTTTGGTGAAATGATGTTTGGTAAAGTATTGTGTTTTGTAAAGTGATGTTTGGTAAAGTGTTGTGTTTGGTGAAGTGATGTTTGGTAAAGTATTGTGGTTTGGTGAAGTGATGTTTGGTAAAGTATTGTGTTTGGTGAAGTGATGTTTGGTAAAGTATTGTGTTTGGTGAAGTGATGTTTGGTAAAGTATTGTGTTTGGTGAAGTGATGAATTGTTTGGTAAAGTAGTGTTTGGTGATGAATTGTTTGGTAAAGTAGTGTTTAGTGATGAATTGTTTGGTAAAGTAGTGTTTAGTGATGAATTGTTTGGTAAAGTAGTGTTTAGTGATGAATTGTTTGGTAAAGTAGTGTTTAGTGATGAATTGTTTGGTAAAGTAGTGTTAAGTGATGAATTGTTTGGTAAAGTAGTGTTTAGTGATGAATTGTTTGGTAAAGTGTACAGTTTTCAAATGCCCAAGTTTTAGTCTTGATGTGGAATATATCACAATCCTTTGACTAGAATTGATAGTAAAACATTTGAGTATCTTGGTTTTAAGAGTTTTGCTGCTGTGTATATTTTTACTTTTTTTTAATGAAAAACATTTCTTTTGCTACTGTAAAACACATCTTGCTCAACTTCAAATTAATATACAAAATCAAAAGATAGTAAATTAATTTTGGAGTTAACAATCTTCAAATGTACTTTGACCAATAAATTACTGGAAGCCAGTGAATCTAGTTGCTCAGTGTTAGCACCTCCTGTTTAGCCAGCTACACCCACCACATGTGATATCAAACTTGAAAAAAGAAAAAAAAAACATCTGATTTATTGTAGGAATAAAATAAAAACCTGCAACAATTTCAGTCCCAAAACAAAATCTGTCAGAAGAACAGTTCACGGTTTTCCCTACATCTACTTAACTAGTAACATTTGTCAATCAAAATGAAATATTGAGATTGATAATGCTTATACCAATGGTATCATATAGATTCTCAGCAATTCATGCTAAAAATAACAAACACATCAAATATATAAAGGATTTTTTTATTTCTACATCAAGCATTACCCACAATTCCTAAAAACAGGAAGTTTATCATAAACTATGAACACTGGGATAGAATCAATCAATATCACAGACTTGTTAATAACAGACAGATAGACAGGTATATATAAATAAAACTTACACTATTGCGGTTCTCGATTAGTTTATAAAATCTTGTACAGAAAAAATAAAAAACTATAAGGTGCATGGGAATTCTATTTTAAAATTAAGCGACGTTGGAGCTATTCAATTGAACAATAATGACTAAAGTAAAATGTTGGGAAAAAACAACAAATATGTGTTTTCATGGTATTTAAGAAAACAATGTTCCAGTTATGAAAGGAAGAATGTTTATTCCATACACTTATTTTGCTAAATTACTAGAAGGGAAACCTTGTAAAATAGTCTAGTTACATAATCAGCTCAACTAATTCCTCTAAAAAAAACATTTAGCTCCTTTTTAAACAAAATATTACATGGTGAAGCATCTTCTTAAATTCTAAGGTAGAATTTGTATTAATGGATAAAAAGACTAGCATTTAATGACTACATTATGTCGGAGGAAAAAGCTATTTTGTTAAGCAAGAAAAATTAAAAAAAACTACCTTGTATAACACAAAGTATTATCTACTTCTTTCTTATTTAATCTGAAGCTTTTAATCACAAACAAACCCAGTTCTCTGATTTTACTGTATCTAAAGTAATATTTAATTTTTATGACTTTTTTCTCATTTAAAAAATACAAAAATATACAACATTAAGGATTTGATTATTCTATAATATGACCCGATTTGAGTCTTATTTCTGATTTTTAGAGTATGTCCTATGAGACTACATGACACAATATTTAACATTATACTTTCTGTAATTAATAATCTAGATCTGAAGCTAACTATAGTACGTATGTAATTAATTTTCAAGATGAGACGCTATTTATAGTACTGATGTAATTTATTTTCTAGACTGGAAGCTAATTATAGTACATGTACTCATAATAATCATTTGATATTAAACTTTATGTTTTAGTTACATGTATTTTCTTTAGAAACACTATAGCTGTTTATACTTATTAAAAATCTAGAATTAAATTATAAGAATTGATAAAAATTATGCAATTACAACTAATGCTTTACATGTCTGAAAACGAATGTTATATTTTCATATTTTGATAAATACAAATCAGAAAGCAGCATTAGCTAAGATAAATGTTCAGTTACAACAGATTATGTGTAGTTCTTGTACAGGTTATTCGACCATATGTCAGTTCGACAAAATGTCTTTCAACAAATAAAATGTTGCTATATATTTATTTTCAGTGAAGAATGAATGCCTTGTAGTCAATCAGAAGTTCTGAATAACTTCTATATATGAAACTAATGAAAATGCCAACAAACAACAAAGGAAACAGCTTCCATTTAGTCTTATCAGATCAGATTTATGAATTATTACTTTTCTACATCTTTCTTAAAAATTCTAGCTAACCATAATCCCAGTAATAAATTTATATATACAAATACCACCATACACAAACATAACAAGAACAAATAAACAATTATATAACAAACAAAATGAGCAAATGTCTGAATAAAAATATATATGTATAGAAGTCTTTTAACAATTTTTTCTGTATTTAATGAAAATTGTGTTCATATAATAAGTAGAATTTGATCAATAAGTATGGTGTCCACGGTCAGACTGCACAGACAGGATGACATGTAAACAAGTTTAAAAGAAGCCTTTGCATTCTGTTTCAACCAAAAAAAAACCTATAAAAAACCATCTGTCTATAAAATGAATTATTTCCTACTAGTCCCATGAAGGTGGTCTTTCTATACAGTTTTAACTGTATTATTAAGTCCCATGGGTGGTCTTTATATACAGGTGTTACTGTATTATGGTGGTCTTTACATACAGGTTTTCTTGTTGCTGACAGAATGCAAAGGTGGTAAATACATATATGTAAACTAGCAAAAAGTAACAAGTAATTTTTGTTCTGTATTATAAATATGTATACATCTTTGGTAAAAATTTGAGCAATTTTTATTTATCATATTAATAACAATTTATCTTTCAATAATCATACAGATTTTTGATTTGGTAATACATGTACATTGTATATTGTTTTGAAGTTAAGTTTTGAATGCCAAGATTTAGTCCAATAGTAGTTGATACTGAAAGCTGACATTTTAAACTTAACAATCAAAAGATAAAGTAGCCACTTTGTTTAAAAACTAGGTGTATCAGGGATGGGGTAGGACATTTTACTTTTGGTAGATCTTGATCACAGAAAACAATAAACAAGAATGAAAAAGAGTGGAGAGGGGCTTGATGTTGGTCTAAAGACATTAAAAATATGTTGAACATATTCTTTTTTAGTTTCAGAACAAGGAGAGGGGGTTTGGTGTTAGCTTAAAGACATTTAAATTAAAATATGTTGAACATACTTTTTTCAGTTTTGGAACAAGAACAAAAATGAACAACATGTATAAAATATGAATGTAAAACGGATAAAGATATCTATGAAAAAAGCTATCAAACCAAAGCTGAAGTACTAAAACTGACAAAATGAGACAGTTCTCCTAGCATATATGACACATAAAAAGATATAATCATTGTTAATAATTAACAAAAATCATAAATAATGTTATCTAAAAGCTAGAGCTTTAAAAATATCCTTTCTGTCATTACTTGCAGACTCTTATTATTTATGTATCAGTATTTTTAAACAAAATTTGGGGTTTTTCATTGAAATGTTACCTATTTTTGCTTTATACCTTTGATTTGAAAATTTCGCATTTTAATGGAAATGAATTATAATATTAATACCATAAAGACACATATATTTTTTATTTTCCAATATCCTACTGGAACCCAGGAATCCAAAATCAAAATTTATCAAAAAAAAAAAAAAAAAAAAAAAAAAACATGAAATAATTAATTTTTGTATAAAAAAAATTAAGTCAAAAAAAAAATCTTTTTGACAATATTAACCTTTTTTTTTTATATATTTCTGGAATAGATATATTGAAAATAACAACATGCATTTAAAGCTGTATTAATTAAATCTACCGGATAGGTTTGCTATGTTATATTTCTAAAACTGATAAAAAAGTACATATAGGAGAATGTCTTATAACTAAAATTACTACAAAATAATCCTAGTACAACAGTTATATTTAGTGTTCTTATTTTTGCTAGAATTCTAATAAGTCTGATTATCCAAATTTAAAAAAGTT
>CM056596.1:43362356-43419660 GCA_029721355.1 Tegillarca granosa
CTTTCTTCTTCTCTCCATTTTTCTTCTTCTTCTTTTTCTTTTTCTAGAATCAACTGTTCTTGTTCCTCTCTCAATCTGTCATCTATTTTTTGTTGGACTTCTGCTTTTCTTTCTCGTTCAATTTCAATGAACCTTTGTTCTTCCCTCCATTTTTGGTCTTCTAACTGTTTGATTTTTTCTAACTCATTTTGTTGTTCTTGTTCCAGTTTCAGTAATCTTGCTTGTTCTTCTTCTTTTTCTTTCTCTATAGCTCTTAATCTTTCTTTTTGCCTTTCTAGTGCCAGTTCCATATCAGATTCTAGTCGCTTTTCTCTCTCTAATTCTAACTCTCTTCTCTTTTGTCTCCCCTTTTCTATTTCTGTCTCTAATTCTTTCTGGCGTTTTTCTCTCTCCACACGTTCTTGATATTCTTTTTCTGTTTCTCTTTCATCTAGTAATAATTTATGTTCCACTAATTGTGATGTTACTTTATCTGTTAAATCTTGGAATGTCATACCAGTACCTATAATTAAAATTTATTTTAACTGGTTGTCAAATAAAAAAATAAGACCAAATACAGTAGATTCTGCTTAATTGCATAGTCTGTTTGTCAGAAAATTTATGCAATAAAGCAGAATATGCAAATAACCGAAAATGTGCCTTGGGCAAAATTGATCAAGTACACTGTTAATCGGGATTGTTTCATTTTCGTGGTAGTTCTTGTAAAGCTAGACGTGAAAATTATACTATGATCGCAAATATAAAAAGTCAATATCATTTGTGTTTGCAGTCACCAGATTATGCAAAATTAAAAGTACGCGAATAGATGTCCATGTTGTCTTACACAAATATAAACTGATGCGAAAATTTCCCTATTTATAGTATATGATGAGATCAGAATTTCCGAAGGTTTGTTCAATATAGATAGAGATTGTATGCAAAAAAGGTTTAAAAGTATGAACAGAATTACAACTGGAAGGAAGGATGGCAGAGAAAAGACAAATATCTAAATCATTTAGTCAGAATTATTAATGAAAATCAAGATGTTCCAAACTTTTAATGAAGGCATTATCTTTAAAACTTTATTTTTAAAAGTTGCACAAATTTATAACATTTTTTTCTTGATGTACCATTAATGAGGTGTGCATTACTATACCTAGCACTATCACAATAAAGAAAGAACACTTCAAACACAGCAGTCTTGTATATAAAGCACATTTGACAGTATAAACATTGGTTCTTACCTGGTACAAGTTTGTTGACATCTTCACTTCTGACAGCAATTTTTGGTTTATATGTAACATGTCTGTCATATGGAGTAGGTATGACATTATAAGTTGGAGCGGGTGGATATTGCCATGGACGAGTTTCCACCAGCAATGGATCAGAATCAAAAGCAAATGATTGTTTTGGTAACTCATATTCCTCAGGTGTTGCTTCTGGACCAGATGTTGGATATCCCTCCAGTGTTTCTTTAGGATAACCTTTCTGACTCTGTAATGTCTCTCTTGCTTCTTTCGGCATTTTAAGTTCCAGAGCAAGGCGTTCATAAACCTGGACTGGAATCCAGATGGCTGTATCAGCTGGGACTGTTGCTGTTTTTCCATTGGAAAACGTAACGGTAATTAGTTCATCTTCTGGACCTAAATACAACAAAAGAAATCAATGATAATTATCTATAATATACGGTTATTAATCTATGTTATCAACCATAAAAAAAATTTAAAAAACTTTATAACTTTGTATAGCAAACATTAAAAAATTTATAATTTGCTGTCCCTTTTTAATTTTTTTTTTTGTACACTAAAAGCTGTCTAATCTGAACCTTTTCTAGACCAAGGTTTTTGTTGTATTTGAAAAGAAATTTATACGCGGAGGGAACAGGTTTCCAGTTGATTTAGGGTTATAAGGTTTCCTGTTACTCAGGGTTAACAGGTTTCCTGTTTATTTAGAGTTACAAGGTTTCCTGTTTACTCAGGGGGAACAGGTTTCCTGCTTTTTTTAGGGTTATAAGGTTTCCTGTTTACTCAGGGTTAACAGGTTTCCTGTTTATTTAGGATTATAAGGTTTCCCTTTTACCCAGGGTTAACAGGTTTCCTGCTTATTTAGGGTTATAAGGTTTAATGTTGACTTAAAGGGAACAGGTTTCCTGTTTATTTCGGGTTATAAAGTTTCCTCTTTACTTAGGGTTTAGTTAGCAAACGGGAACTGATAACTACAAATTCAGTTGTCACAAATTCTACTGTAAATAAGGTCTAATTTCATTGCTGAAAATGTACCCATTTTAAAAGTCCATTTCATTTAAATTATCTTTTATTTATATATATGCTTTGAAAAAAGTTTAAAATTTTAGTAATATACCAGTAATCTCCGATTCCAATGTTTTTACAGTTTACAGAATCTTTTTCTGGCCAGTTCTTAAGTGTTTGAAAGGTTGTCAGTTTGCTTGACCTGCAATGAATGTTTTTTGGGACTCCTATTTCCTCTACCATTCCAGAACATTCTGCCTTGATGTAGTAAAAGAATACTGCTTTTGTCTCAAACAAAATTAAAACTATTTAAATCTAAAAATAAGTTTTTTGGGAAGAATGCGGACAGGGTCAAAGATTTATAAGGATAAATTGCTGCATTTAGTCTGAAAAACAAGAGCGCTACACATGTCAGATAACAAATTAGTAGTGGATGTTTAATTTAGTACCCAAAATATAAATTTCCATATGCTGTTCAAGTGTATGTTTTACACAGGTGTATGTACAATTTTTATCCCCAGCCAAGAATTAAGCAAAACCATTATATAATGCATTCTAACCATCCAACCATCTGCCCATCCTACCATATGTTCAGCCATGTGTTACACTTTTTTGTTTGTATCAGTGTTTCTATGTCATCTATTGGATTGTGATAAAACTTTACAGGAATGATCAATAGGAAGTGTAGTTGAATATATATTTTTTTCTGTTCTGTTTGGATGATTTTTTCAAGGATTTATGGATTTAGTAAATAGACCCTCCCCCTATGTCTCCTAGAATTATTAGCAAGACTTCTCAGCCTACATCATGTGACCTTTATGTCTTTTGAATTACTAACTTCAAGTTCACAACTTTATCCATTTAATTATGCTCTCCATTATTTTTATTGGAACCTTTTACATGTTTTTGTGATTATGTTATATTCCAGATGTTGCAATTTTTCTTTTATATTAAATTTTATTACAATAAATTTATGTGATAGAATTATTCTAAGTCAGATAATCTTAAGTTTCTTTGAATTTTAAATGAATCAATATTACTTATATCATCCATTATTTTTAAACAACTTAAAGGGATTATTCATTTTCAAGTGGTTTGTACAAATTTCACCTTAACAGGCTAATTTTTTTTACATCTGACAAGAAATGAACTGAATATTTAAACAATACAAAACCAAGTTTTTAAATATAATTTTCAAACTTACATTTTTGATAAAATTGGAAATTTTTAATAAACTATATGACCACTATTTTACTGCTTATATCAATGTAAAAAATGCCCTGGGCTTAAGTTTACTGCTTATATCAATGTAAAAAATGTCCTGGGATTTTAACAACATTAGAATTTACTGTGTATGTGGTACATGTGAAAATTAGAGAGATTTAAAAATTTGAATTAAGGAAAATCTTATTTAAAAGAATGACTGTAAAACCATTACCAGACTAGATCAATATATTACAAACATATTGATTTCTGTGTTTTTCTTGTAATATATACACAAGTATGTGCAAATATGTGCTTTATGGTTGTTATGGTAACATGTAAACAAATCACTTTGTGTACTTCTTCATTCTAACTTAAAATCAAACACTATGTATATGTATATACAATATTTGCTCTTGTCTGAAAACTTCTTGTTAGTCATATTAACATGTTTAAGGGAGATGATCAAATTGGACATTGATCTCTATATTTATAGAGGGCATTGCTGGCTGAGTGGTCTAAAGCATGTGATTATGGATCACAGTGCCTCTCACTATCTTGGTTCGAATCCCACTCAGGACAGATCCTAGTGTGAGAAAGTTTGTCAGTTCACTTGCCAAAGGTCAGTGGTTTTCTCCAGGCACTCCCATTTCTTCCACCATCCCAGAACTGACCACCTTGAAATATGTGAAAGAATCTTGACTGGGACATAAAACACCATTACTCCACTCCACTCCATTCCACTCTATTTATAGGACTATTTACAGAAATCAGAAAAATGCCTATCCCTGTCTTTCAAACACATTTTTTATCAAAAATTTGTCACATTATGTCCATAAAATAGGGTTTACCTAAAAGCATTCTCCTTCCCCTCCAAAAATACCCATTCAACTCATACCCTCCCAATATTTTCTAATTTTAATAATATTAAGTGGAACTTAATCTTACTTAAGTATATTTTTAACAATTAACCTTGAAATTCCCTGAAGCATAAAAAACCCTAGAAATAAGATTACAACAAGGGCCTTTAACTCTTTCTTAGCTTTTCACAACATTAAAAAAATAACCTTGATCTGTAGGTGATTTGTTTTATATGGAAATATGTTTTGTAAAAGATTTTGATTTAGACATTAGGTTTTCTTGAATTCTGACTCTTGAAATGTGTGGGACTTTGTTAATGTATTCATAATAATTATAATAATCAAGAAAACAACATTTTAAGGTACTGAAGTCCTAATGAATAAAATTCTAACATACCATCTGCCATTCGTTTCTCATGGCCCTCGATTACAATTCCAGGTCCATATCTTTCCCCTTCTGGTTCCCAGGTAGCGAGTACCTTGTCATGTGTTAGTATTGTGTGAAGTCTGGCATCATCCACTCCGACAATGTCATACACAAATGTATCCTGGTAGGTTGTTTCTTTATATTTTCCATGTTTACATGGACCAAAAGCTACTAAGAATTTATCAGCTAAAAGCTGAAAATAAAATAAAACATTTTCATTAGTGTCATAATTAGCTTAACATTACTTAAAATTACTTTATACTTGTTATATATTTTTAAAAATCTGTTTTTGTGTGTCAGAGGTATGAGTCGTATTGATTTTGGACCAATTATCTTAAGTTAAATTCATATTTTTCTATCTAGCACTGTTTTAAAAATATTTAAGAAATATGTTGATTATCCAATGCTTGTGTTGAACCTATTCTGAATGTGTAACTTTTTTGCCAACAACCTGCAATATCTACAGTACATGTACTTTGTGTAAATTTTTTGATAGTTTTTTAAGTATTTTCCACTATTTCTTGTTTCACTGTCAATGTTTTTTGTCCAAATTATGAAATCATATTATGTGGAATAAGTACAGTCTGTGGAAATGTAAATGTTAAGGAGATGAACATGTTGAGGAGGGGTACAATGTCATTACAGGTGGAAGTACTTAACATCATTTCTGGCATTGATTTTTATATATAACAAAATAACTGTTTCTGATGAATATAATTGATTTTTGAATTAGAATTTTTCATTTTTGAAAAAAAAAAAATTAATAAAAAATTTAAAGAGATTTTATGTCACATTTGTACTTGAATAAATTTATATAAGTTGCTAAATGTTCATATTGCCACTCCATGTTTACAGTATAAAGCATTACAAAATAATAAATGACAAAGTGATATCCTTCAAATGATAATAAATCTTTTTACAAAAAAGATAAGTGAAAAATAGTCCATTACATGGAATTCTGTGTGACTAATACTTTCAAAGTCTACCCAATAAGTTATTGTAAAATGTATTCTTTTGAAACATATAAAAACTTGCAAATAAAAACTTGAGAAAATTCTACATGTAGATTTACATATTACACAAAAAAAAATTATTTGTTAAAGTTTTCAATGTTATTATGAAATAAATATTGACCTTAGTATTGAATTATGTTTTGATCTGGACTAAAAAAAAGTTATAATATGTGAACACTACATAGAACTATATATTTATCTCGATTATAATCAGTTGTTGCTATCTATTGTTATGGCTTTTCTATAAGAAAAAAGAGTTAAAAATAAAATTTAAATTTATTTTGTTAACTTTTGTACATATAATTTCTTTTGATACATTTTTTTGTAAGTAGGATTTATATAAAGGCTAGAAAAGTAGTGAATAAATATTACTTTTAAGTTATACTTATTCACTACTTTTCTGGCCTTTTTTTTAAAAAAAATATAACAAAAATGTTTTAAAAAGTTGATAAAAAGCTCAGTAGAGCTGAGTTTAGGTTTAATGTCTGTTGTGATTATTTTTGACTATAAATAAAGATTTTTTAAAAAAAAAAAAAAAAAAACAACAACATCAACAACATAATTTATTATTATGAATATTGCAAAAATGTCTTCATTTTCTTTGACCATTTCCCACAAACTCCAAATTTCATAATTCATATTGGGTACTTGTTTTTGAAATATTGAGAAGTTTATCTTCAAAACTTCTTACTTTTAAATCTGCTTTTTAAAACAAAACAATCAAAATAACATATTTAAATAACTTTCAGATTAATAATATTTATAGTAACTTTACACAGGCTGTTAAAAAATAATAATTTTGAAAAGGTTGATAAAAAGATATTTTTTTCTTCATAAGGAGCCGACCATTTTTTTAAAATGGTCAATTCTGAATACTATTTTTTGTCAACTAAATTCATTCTGATAACACATATTTTACAGAAATCACAGTAGAAAATAGTATTTTAAAGCATTAAAGTGAATAATTTATATCTAAGAAAAATACAACTAAACATGCTGAAGTAATTTATATTAGAACTTGCAATTTTACCAAAATCCTATTAGGAATGTGCCTGATCAGATTTCTGTTTTATCTGACAACATTAACATTCATCCACAAAGGCCAGTGGTTTAAGTAATTAAGTTGCTTTATATAAATGAAATGTATCTTTTATGACATTTTACAAGCTAACTGGGTACCTTTATTTGTAAATCATTGTAACTTTGTTGCTATCATCATTAAATATCAACAGAGAATAGTGTTTACATCCGGTACCAATCCCTGGGAGCAAAGTTGAACTTATAACACATAAAATATGCGTCCATTTTGTTTTATTTGCACAACGGCAATTAAATTTGTTTCAATTATTTTCCAGAATGTACATACAAATTACAAAACACCTAAAATTATGAAAATGAGTAGATGTATTTACTGTATGACTTTTGTCAAATTAAGATTTTCATGTATCTGTCAGACCATGTAGTAGCCATTTATTGTGATAATTAAACATATGTTTTAAATGGTTGATTTAAAATTTAGCAATAATAGAAGAATTGGAAAAGTCACCCCGAGACATCAAATCAAAAATTATCAAACCAAAAGTAATTATCATTCAGTAAAACTAATTTCTTCCCCAGGTTTTATTATTTTATTCTGTTTGAATTAAATTAATGGGAGCTTAAAAAATCAAATTTAAAAGAAAGAAATATTAAATAAGTGACTTCTGGTTAAATAATTCGGTGGGGAAAGGGGGGGTGGCTGACCAATTTGACGGATTATGTACCGCTCAAATGGAAAAATGGATGGAAAATATAAAAATAAACTTGAATTTAACAGAATTTTCCCATTTTTGACTATAATGATATAGCAGAAAGGCAATGCTGCTGGTTAAAAATGTACCTATAAAGCAGTGTCATACATTAAAAATGTACCTATTTGGCGATATCATGCATTAAAAATGTACCAATCTGGAGAAATTAATAAACAAGTGATTGGTCATCCTGAAAGGGGAGGGGGGGATTGCAGGAGATGTTCAAGTGTTCAAGCGGTCCAACAGAATCTCATATATACATATATGTAATTGGTCTCAAATGAATGTTATAAGTGATAAGTTTATTGTGTTTACAGTTTATTAATTTATCTACAACATTTTCAACCTTTACTGATTGTAATGGTTATGGAAATTGTGTAGCTGCAAATTCACTGATAGAAATACTTTATCCAAGCATTAAATTGTCTTTAATTTTTGTTTGGTCTATTGAGAAAAAACTTTAATGAAGGCTGTGCACTTTGCATAAATCCTGCATAGCAATGCTTATAATTAAATTTCATAATTAAAAAATACCAAAATTATGAAGTAGAATGCAAAACATTTAATGTTTATCAAACAAAATAGTTCAATGTGCACAACAACAAAATGTGTGCATGAATGAATTCCGCCACTGTTTTAAAAAAAAGTAGTTTCAGCAGTGGTCAAAACAGTCTATGAGAAAATATCTCTAACTTTAAGGCAATCAAAATGTGTGAAAATGGTAAAATTCAATTATCGTTATATGAAAAAAATTCATTTCTCCAGTCAAATTACGATTTTTCCATTATTGATAACTTCTAATTACAGTATTAAAGTAGTGTGCAGTAATTATCCCTTCATACAACCGTGGTTACAACAATGGATTATAATGAATTATATTTATCTACAACATCAATAAATCCATTACCTCTGATTGTGTTCAGATAGATTTTTCCTAGTAACACTATTGATTGTTTTCAATGAAAATACTTTAAATTATCTCCCTTGGTGATACTGATACATATAAACAGGTGCTGGTGCGTACCATGTACAAACTATCAAGGTGTAACGATGATGCGCTTTATATGGTAATTGAATTTTACTTGTATTTGTATTTGCTTTAGATCTGTGTGACCACAGATAAATGTAACTAAGGAAATTTAGCTCTCCAGCAAATATTTCTACATCAAAGCCAATCCCAGATTTATATAATTAAAAAGGGCATATGAATTCATTATAAGTTTATTAATGTCAAATGAAGAGTGAAATACTTTAGTCATAGATGCAGGGCTGACTGAAATATTCAACCTGCCATGTGAGAATTTTCTATGCTACATGGATAAACTCATAATAAGTTATTTCCTTCCATTTATTGCCAATGTTTGGCCTCATATATGACTTACATAGAAAATGACACCTTAACAGTCACATATCACAATTTTTGTATAAAATCGCTTTGCTACACTGTGATTTTATACAATTTGTGATCTGTCATCTGAACATGTTATCCTCCCATAAAATATCAAAAAATGAAAAAAAAAAAGCTGAAATAATCATGATCATCAAACAAACTATTCTTTAATTTAGTTTAAACAAGATGTATAAACTAAATATTTGTTATTTTTGCTGATGTGCTGGTATATTAAGATTTTAATTGCAATGAAAATTTTCTAAGTTTTAGAGGTTATTTTCCTGCAAGATTACTGGTAAGTCATGATCCCAAAATATGATTTAATGTGACTGTCACTTGATTATCACCTCACACCAAGTCACAAAGTCCTGTGACATATGTGATGTCAAACCATTTCTAACATAAACAGATATGGAAGAATTTGAAAATCCTTGATTTAAAATACAAGGAAGAAACATCAAATTTAATTTTTAAAAAATAAACAAGACAGCACAAGTCATACCACCCCCTTACAATAAAGAATTGTGTAATATTACTTTTCAAAGAATCAGCTATTATTTACCTGCTAATTTGCATATTGAATTATAGATATGCAAATGACAAAAGTTAATGAAAAACTGTTACTGGTAAATATATTTGATGACCAGAGTTCTACTTTGTATATACTAAATTTGAACCAAATCAATCAACAAATAAATATGTACTGACCATTATTATTATTATTATTATTATTATTTATAGATATGGTGGCTATCTTGGATTTAGGATCAGACTGAAAATCACAAACTTTAATCTACTTCACCTAGGGACCTTCCATATCAAATTTGGTTTCATTTGGTCCAGTACTTTTAGAGAAAAAGTTTTTCAAAGAATTTGTTATACATGTATTTACAGTTGCAATTTGCAAATTGGTGCTAATAACATGCGAAAGAAAAAAAGTTACCAAAAAACCTGTTATATATATTAAATGTCCACGTATACTTTGTATATACCAAATTTGAACCAATTAATGGACAAATAGATATGTCATGGCCATTTTTCTGGGTTTTTTTTCTATTAATAGTAATGGTGATCATCATAAATTTAGGATCTGGGTAAATCATGAAATCATCCGAGATATTACCATAATAAATCCATGTATGAAGTTTCATAAAATTAGGTAGAGAAATAAATTTGTAAGAGCACTGAAAAGGAAAGTGCATATTTACATACATATGTACAGGACAAATTCTATATCCCCTCCAAACTTCGTTTGCAAGGGGATAAAAAATCAGAGAAGAAATTGAAGGGAAAATACCCCAGTACTTGTTATCAACATTTCTGAGAGGTGTCATAAACTGTTCAAATACAATCTTAAATTTTCAATACCTATATCTACATATCGCTTTGTACATATGAGATCTTGTTATGGTAAAAATCTGGTATCAAGAAAGTAATGGATACACTTTATCTTAACTGTTGTAAATAATTAGCTGTATAATTTACATAAGTAAACAGATTAAATCTCTTACATACAACAATATCCTGACCACTTTGTGAATTATAAATATAAAAGATACAAATACCTTTTAATATACTTATATATTTTTACAATAGGTCTCAGTAATTGTAATCAGTATCAATCTTATATGAGAAATGTTAAAAGTTCATGAAATAAATAGCAGTTGATATATTTATTAAATTCAAAATATGTACACGTGTATATAAAAAAAATAATGAAAATAAAATGAAATAAAATAAAATAAAATAAAATAAAATAAAATAAAATAAAATAAAATAAAATAAAATAAAATAAAATAAAATAAAATAAATAATGGAATGAAATGAAATAAAATAAAATAAATCTAATATCTTATCAATTTATCCAGTTTTAAAAATACCATTTAAGTGTAAATACCTGAAAAACACCTATAGCTTGTTCACAACATACAAGGTATATAATTAAAACATTTACCTGCCTCTACACATTATCAAATACAGAAGTATATATATTCCAGTTGCCATGACAACACCTTGCTTTATTAAAAATACATGAAATTTTATAAAAATAATTACCTGACTCTGGACAGTACCCATGTAGAAGTAGCCATCTTCCAGTCGCCGTGCCAACACCTTTTTACCAATGAGCAAAGCACCTGCTGTAGGTGAAAGGTCATTTTCCACAGACTCAATCATCTGTTCATGAGCTTTTAGCCATCCTCGAGAAGTACGATAACGACTCCAACCATGTGGATAGTAATATCTGTAAGGTTGCAGCCACCAAAAATAATGAAGTGGATTCCATGGCGGACACATGTAAGGGTATGAATTTAAAAGTGAAGCACGTGGTGTCAGGTACATGGTCTCCTCTGGATCAAGTTTTAATGTTGTACCAACTGTACAAGTTTTCATTGCATTATGCATGGTTCCATTGACTGTTCTTACGATTTTCTCACTAGCATGATCAGCTCTGTAAATTGGTGTTATACGCTCAACACATCCATGTGTTGTCAATGTTACAACATGGAATGAACCATAAGATTCCACAGCTAAATCTTCTAAAAATTCTGATGATACACTGTCAGTAGCATCTTCAGTCACAAGATATATACAATGTATAGGCCTTCCCCTAGATGCATAACCTACACTGTCCAAAATATCCATTGGATGTTGATCTGGTAATCCATCAGTAACAATATAAACAGCTTCACATCCGGAGTCCCCAAGTGCAGTTAACAATGCATCTTGGGTATTTGTACCAGTTTTGGCACTTAATTTTTTTATCCAGTCAGCTGCGACAGCAACTGTTTCAGGGGTACATTTCACCATTTTGTCAGCCCATTGCGTAACTTCAGAGTTAAATTCTATCACATTAAATGATGTTGGTACATTTTTTCTAGATAGTTTCATTAATGTTTCCAATAAATGTTCTTTTACAACTTCAAGTCCTTTATACATACTTCCAGATGTATCAATACAAAATGTAATGTTCTTTTCAAATGGTTCCCCAAAAATAGTTGGGATACCCCTTACTTGAAGAGGTGGGTTTGCTTGTAGAGCCATATTGTTGCTGCTTACTTGAAGAGGTGGGTTTGCTTGTAGAGCCATATTGTTGCTGCTTTTATCTGACATACAATATCACTTTTTGAGAATCTACAAAACGAAAAAGTTATTAGTTAATTTTTAAAAAATGACCACATGATAATAAATAAAAAAGTTTGATTTGGTTTCTGCTTCACCTGTTACATTGCGTACTGTAAATAATTATGAAGTGTCAGCTTAAACAGGTTCCACTGTATCATGAAACATAAGTCATTTATAAGGTGTAGATTAGATATATCATTCGATTTTTTCCAAATTTTTTTTCTAGGTGTTCCAATAATAGATAATTGAAAAGGTATTTTTATTAAATATTTACAGCATACTGTTGATCCCCATGACAATTTACAAACTAATCATCTTACCAATATATCATCAAACATTAATGTATAAACCAACCAGAACAATATTTCATGTCCGCTACAGGTCTATGTTGATCAGTGTTACACACAGGTTATAACATCTTAATCTGTTCATCAATTATGTTATGTTATGGCAAATAATTGAATATGGTTTCATTTTAGCTCATCTGCACAATTTGCAAGAGTTATTGATATTCTCTAAGAGACTGCATCAGTGTCTGTTTTATGTTTAAACAGTAACTCTGATCAAAAGATGCATCCAACAAGGCAAGCCTATCTGGTGGTATTTGCTGCCCTCTAATTAATAATGCAAGCAAAGTACCATATTGAAAAAAGAAAATTGTTATAATTAATAAACTTTTTATGTCTTTTATATATATAAAAACACATAAATTATAACAAACATGCACAAACAAACAAAGGAAGAAAACTCCTTAACAGTGAAACCTGTCTAGACAGAAAACTAGGAATGTAAAGAACAGCATACAGTGGAATTTTTTCTAGTCAGAACAGCTTAAGAAATATATAGTACAACATACAGTGGAACCTGTCATGTCAGAACACCAGTAATGCATAGCAGAACATAAAATGGAACCTGTCTAAGCAGAACACCAGGAATGCATAGCAGAACACCAGGAATGCATAGCAGAACACCAGAAATGCATAGCAGAACATACAGTGGAACCTGTCTGGGAAAAACAGCTTCAAATATGTATAGTACAACATACAGTGGAATCCGTCACGTCAGAACAGCTTCAAAAATGTAAAGTACAACATACAGTTGAATGTGTCAGGTCAGAACAGCTTCAAAAATGTAAAGTACAACATACAGTGGAATCTGTCATGTCAGAACACAAGAAATGCAAAGCAGAACATACAGTGGAACCTGTCTAGGCAGATCAGCTTCAAAAATGTATAGTACAACATACAGTGGAATATGTCATGTCATAACACAAGAAATGCATAGCAGAACATACAGTGGAACCTGTCTAGGCAGATCAGCCTCAAAAATGTATAGTACAACATACAGTGGAATATGTCATGTCAGAACACAAGAAATGCATAGCAGAACATACAGTGGAACCTGTCTGGGCAGATCAGCTTCAAAAATGTATAGTACAACATACCGGTACATTGGAATCTGTCATGTCAAAACACAAGAAATGCATAGCAGAACATACAGTGGAACCTGTCTGGGCAGAACAGCTTCAAAAATGTATAGTACAAAATATACATGTAGTTGAAACTGTCTTAATATAACAAATTTATTATAACAGATTTTGTTTACTACTGATCAGTATTTGATTAACACAGGTTGCTTTATTAAATCATATTTATGTTTGGTCTTTAAAATTAATATAAACAGGTTTTTAATTCACTCAAGAGTTTTATTTACCAAATGTTCAACTGTACTAATGTGCAGAAACTTTATATAAAAAATCATAATTCAGTATACACACAGACTTTAAATTAAAAAAGCTGGTAGCAACACAAACTTTTAATGTACATTATATAATATATCAGTCAATAAAAAACTTAAAACATTATGCTGATAGTTTTTAAAACAAACATTTGAAAATTGTTATTAAAATTTTGATATGTTTATAGATAAGTAGTGTCAGTTCATATGCATTTGTCAAGGTTTTATAAAAATCGTAAAAAAAAAATTACATAGCTATGTAACGCAAACAAACACAAAACCTGAAATAAATCATTAAAGCCTTGATTTAAATATGTCTTTATATAAGTATGCACTGTGTATAGACCTATATAATTGTGATACATATCTAATAGTGATTAACAAACAGCAATTAAAGACACCTTGTGATTTTTACATGGTGATCAAATATCAGTACACAATAAGACAGGCCAGTCTATACACATTTAAATTGAGACTGACCTAGATAACCATCTCCATTAAAACTAAAGATGGTCAACATTTATATTGTCTGAGGTTGAGTTGAGCAGTGGTGTTTAACATTCCAGTCAAAAATATTTCATTTATATCAAGATGTTGCCAGCTATAGGCGAAAGTGCAGAAATTTTGCCTGTGTTACACTGATGGCATTATACAGCAGGGTTCTTTATCATGCCATGACACAGGAACTTGTTTATTTCAGGTTCCCATCTGAAAGAACCACGACTTTAATTTTGTAATGCTGAGTGCTTGGCGAAAGAACAGTCACTACCCACTTTCAAGTCTTGGGTCAGATCCAATCAGAGTTCGAACCTATGACCTTCCACTTACCGAGCAAATACATTATCAATTGAGCTAACACAATGGTTTTATATTGTCTAGGCTGTATAGTTCTGGTTCTTTGAATTTCCAAAAGCTTCCAATCTAATACCATAACAATGGCTAAATCAGCCATCTTTAAATAAGAACTATCTGAACTATTAAGATTGTGTTTTAAGATACCTTTATATTTCCTCTATATAAAGTCTTGCAAAAAAAAAATCAAAAAAATAGAATTTAAAAAATTAAAGACTTCAACTTATAAAAAATAGGTTGGTTTGTTGTAATATTATTAGTGTCACAAATTTTTCAGCTATATACCATGAAAATTTATTAACTTCTATTGATTTATCTAACAATAAATGAGATGTGTGAGTGTGTATTTTGGTCTGCCTTTTACTAGTATCTGCATACACCCAGGACTCACCATGCCAGTAAGCTGCATACAAGCACACTACTCCCCCAGTCACATTATCCTGACACTTGGGTAAACCAGTTGATACTGTTTACTAATTCCAGGCACCAGACAAGCAAGCAGTATCTCAAGTTTTAAAGTAAGTCTTATTTATGACCTGGCTGGGTTTTAACCCATGAACTTCCCAAAGAATTCAAGACTTTATAGTCTTCAGTACATGTACAATATATTGTACAAATCACTTTATCACTTTATTACACATTTACTTTTCAATTTTATCACTTAGGACCTACATACATATATATAATTATGACTTTTCACAAAAACACTCATAACAAAAACCTGGTTGTTTGGTTTACAGAGAGAAATATCAATGGATATACATGTCATGTTAAATGACAAAAAACGCAATACATGTATATATGTATACAAATATCTGTTCAATTGAAATCATTGCAAAGTCAAACATGTTTAAAATACCAGTTATAAAAAAGTAGTAAAACTCAACTTCTACTAGTATTATGTTTATTATAACTTTTGTGATAAGATACAGCATTATTTTTATCTTTATTTTTATTACTTATTTTTTTTTATTATCATTTTATTTATTTATTTATTTATTTATTTTTTTTTTGACAATGTGCATCAGTTTTTGTGACCAGATGCAACAGGTTTTTGTGACCATGTACAATGTTTTCTTTTTTTTTTTTTTTTTTTTTGTGACAAGGTGCAGTAGCTTTAGTGACCATGCAAATACAACAGTACTTGTGATCAGGTACAGCAGTATTTTCTTGACATGGATTAGCCAACCCCCTACCAAGTACAGCTTTTAGTTTTAGATCTCTTAGATAAAGGATTCATATTCTTAAATTCTAAAATTCAGTTTTTAAATTACGAAAACTCAATTTTAGTTTTTATATCTGGTCTAACCCCAAACTGGTAATGAACTCTGTCACTTAAATATTCAGTAGCAAGCACTCTTTGATTTGATGTTTTTTAGTTGTCAGCAATGATACGAGTTTTGGAAAAGTGATCAATTTCAATGCACAGCATGTACAGTTTCCTCATCTTTGATGTCTAAAATTGATTTTGATGAGTACCACTATTGAAAATTGAAGTTACAAATGTAGTTCGAGAAAATAGTAGCAATTTTATCCAATGACATCCTTTTACATCTATAAATCATATTTGGCAGTGAGTAAAGCACTCAATTCAATGCAATCTTTATTTCCGTAAGTTATATAACTTATTGGAACATGTATATAACAAGAGAAATACAAAATACATATATACATACATGAATAACAATGAACAAGCAATACACTCAAGACAAATATAGTAATAATACGGAGAAATGCCAACAGATTAAATTATTGCATTTTGGTTATTTCTTAATTTAAACGCACGGAATAAAAATTTACCTAAATTACTTAATTGTTTTACATTATTAACAGACAACAGCTGAATTAGTTTAAAAGCAGAGGGTTTTTGCCAGTAATATGATTTAATAAGTTGTTTGCGGATTGTGGCGTAAGCAGGACATACAAGCATAAAATGATATTCATCTTCGATGCTGGGGGGTAAGCAGAACTGACAAAGTCTGTTTTTTTCTTTCTATATTGTGATACCTGCCAGATTCTACTGAAAGACAGTGTGAAGATAACCTGATTTTTGTAATTAATTTTTTAAAATGTTGGGGTATGGGTTTGCATAAGTAATATTGGAGAGTGAAATTATCTACTAGACAAAGTTTTGACGATTAGTGAATGGAGAGCGAAGATCGCATCTCGAGTACCCAACCCTGGGCGAAAACCAAATTGAGCATCAGTGAGAGTATCATTGTTCTCTGCCCATAACAGCAAGCGATTATTTAGCACACTAGTGAACAGCTTTGCTGTTTGATTTTTACATGGTGATCAAATATCAGTACACAATAAGACAGGCCAGTCTATACACATTTAAATTGAGACTGACCTAGATAACCATCTCCATTAAAACCGAAGCTGGTCAACATTTATATTGTCTGAGGTTGAGTTGAGCAGTTGTGTTTAACATTCCAGTCAAAAATATTTCGTTTATATCGAGATATTGCCTGCTATAGGCAAAATGGCAGAAATTTTGCCTGTGTTACACTGATGGCATTATACAGCAGGGTTCTTTATCATGCCATGACACAGGAACTTGTTTATTTCAGGTTCCCATCTGAAAAAACCGCGACTTTAATTTCGTAATGCTGAGTGCTTGGCAAAAGAACAGTCACTACCCACTTTCAAGTCTTGGGTCAGATCCAATCAGGGTTCGAACCTATGACCTTCCACTTACCGAGCAAATACGTTACCAATTGAGCTAACACATTGATTTTATATTGTCTAGGCTGTATAGTTCTGGTTCTTTCAACTTCCAAAACCTTTCAATCTAATACCATAACAATGGCTAAATCAGCCATCTTTAAATAAGAACTACCTGAACTATTAAGATTGTGTTTTAAGATACCTTTATATTTCCAAAAAAAAAAAAAAAAGACTTCAACTTATAAAAATAGGTTGGTCTGTTGTAATGTTTTTAGTGTCATAATTTTTTCAGCTATTTATCATGAAAATTTATTAACTTCTATTGATTTATCTAACAATAAATGAGATGTGTGAGTGTGTATTTTGGTCTGCCTTTTACTAGTAGCTGCATACATCCAGGACTCACCATGCCAGTAAGCTGCATACAAGCACACTAGTCTCCCAGTCACATTATCCTGACACTTGGGTAAACCAGTTGATACCCTGTCCACTAATTCCAGGCACCAGGCAAAGAAGCAGTATCTCAAGTTTTAAAGTAAGTCTTATTTATGACCTGGCTGGGTTTTAACCCATGAACTTCCCAAAGAATTCAAGACTTTATAGTCTTCAGTACATGTACAATATATTGCACAAATCACTTTATCACTTTATTACACATTTACTTTTCAATTTTATCACTTAGGACCTACAAACATATATATAATTATGACTTTTCACAAAAACACTCATAACAAAAACCTGGTAGTTTGGTTTACAAAGAGAAATATCAATGAATATACACATCATGTTAAATGACAAAAAACGCAATACATTATATATGTATACAAATATCTGTTCAATTGAAATCGTTGCAAAGTCAAACATGTTTAAAATACCAGTTATAAAAAAGTAGTAAAACTCAACTTCTACTAGTATTATGTTTATTATAACTTTTGTGATAAGATACAGCATTATTTTTATCTTTATTTTTATTACTTATTTTTTATTATAATCATTTTATTTATTTTTATTTTTTTTTTTTTTTGACAATGTGCATCAGTTTTTGTGACCAGATGCAACAGGTTTTTGTGACCAGGTACAATGTTTTCTTTTTTTTTTATTTTTATTTTGTGACAAGCTGCAGTAGCTTTTGTGACCATGCAAATACAACAGTGCTTGTGATCAGGTACAGCAGTATTTTCTTGACATGGATTAGCCAACCCCCTACCAAGTACAGCTTTTAGTTTTAGATCTCTTAGATAAAGGATTCATATTCTTAAATTCTAAAATTCAGTTTTTAAATTACGAAAACTCAATTTTAGTTTTTATGTCTGGTCTGACCCCAAACTGGTAATGGACTCTGTCACTTAAATACTCAGTGGCAAGCACTCTTTGATTTGATGTTTTGTAGTTGTCAGCAATGATACAAGTTTTGGAAAAGTGATCAATTTCACTGCACAGCATGTCCAAAATGGATTTTGATGAGTACCACTATCGAAGTTGAAAATTGAAGTTACAAATGTAAAATAAAGTTCGAGAAAATAGTAGCAATTTTATTCAATGACATCCTCTTACATCTATAAATCATATAAAATTTGGCAGTGGGTAAAGCACTCACATCTTGTTTAAGTCCCTGTCTAATCTTGAATTTGTTACCTTTCTTGTAACATTCAGTTGCTTTTCTGACACTGGGAAATGGTTTATTAAAATATGTGTACTCAGATTTGGTTTTGAAAAATTCAGAACCTAATTGGAATTTAAGGAAGGAAAGCATGTTTAAAAGCCTGTGTTGCTCAATAGTTAAAGTGCTCTGATAAAGAGGAGTCATCAGATTTACAGGCTTTTGACTGATCCTATTTTTTTCTTTCTACTCTTACAATAATTTATTGCTATCTACACTTTTTACATATCTATGCTCCGGGTTTGGTAATTAACGTGATATGAAGACCTCCTAATCAACTGATCAATTTACATCTTTGTATTAACTAGTACAAATGTTATCAACTAGAGTATACTGAAATTAATCTACAAACCAATAAAGAATTTACAATTGACAAACGTGGTTGTGAATATTGATATAAATTACCACACTGACAGAATCAAAATCTGCATTTCAACCAAATTTTAGAATCTATTTATTCTTATTACGAAATAAATACACGATCAAATTTACCAGTTGATATGCAAAATTAAATAGGAAGCTTACCTTCATCTCAATATGGCATTACACGTGTTTTATAGATACACAGAGAGGTTGTCCACCATTTATTGTCGGTACGTTTACAAACGGGCACCTGTTGTCAAGGAAGCCATATTGGCAATTTGATTAAATATGAAGACACTGTTTCGCATTTAGATGACAACAGTGTCGATAATTTTTTAATGTAAGTTGGTGGCGATCGATTGTTTATTTTTTTATAATGAGATTTTTATGATTAATATACACTTGTTTCATTTTGATTTAATGAAACAATATCTATTTAAGTCTTGGAATATTTCGCTCGTACAAAGGGAGGAAACCTGTAGTATACAATCTGCGGGTTAATATCGTTAAAAAATTCAAACCTAAAATGCAAACCAAGGAATATGGACAGTTTTTTCATTGTCCTGATACACTCCTACATTTTCATTTTTTAAAATTATTTCGGTAATAATAATAATAATAATAATAATAATAATAATAATAATAATAAGAAGAAGAAAATAAGAAAAAAATATTGCATATCTTTTCTACATCTAGTTTGTCGGTCCATTTTTATTTTTGATATTATATGACTTTTTAAAAAGCCGTTTTAAAAAAATGTTTAATTCAATGCGCGAGGAGGAATACAAATAACAGAGTTCGCTGATTTTAATCATTGTAAAATAAATTGGTCTTCCCGACTAACATTTATTTAAAACATTCAGTCGGTTAAAAGTTACAAGTTATTATTTAGCAGAGAGAGAGAGAGAGAGAGAGAGAGAGAGGGGGGGGAGAGCGAGCTTTTTGTAGTATATATTAGTAATAAGCATTTAGTGAGACTAGTTAGCCGTGTACTATAATAATAATCTTCATTGCTCAAACAATAATCGGTTATGGGAGCGACTTTTAAATCGGTTATGACAAACACAAACGGTAGTATTGTAAACGCATCTAATACATAAAATTAATGTATGATGAATATAGGTAGATACCACTACAGTGTCATTGTATCAATGACATCAGAGGTACATGTATAATGTACTACTAGTAATAATAATTATAATAGTAACGACAAGTACATAAGCTCTATTTAGCTTTTAAGCAACATATATAAATTTAAATATTCACTTTCTTATCAAGATGTAATTTAAAGTAAAGAAATACGACATAATTATACTATGACAAGTAGACTCCGTAAATGGTGGAACTTACAGAGAGTCAAAGTATTTATCCACTTTTCCGCAGTCTTTTTCCTTATGATTTTAATACACTTCCGGTCACCTTCATCGTCTGTGCGCCAGTCCTCTAGAGTAATGTTTGCTTTGCGGCAAATTGCGAGATGTTCACATCTCGTTAGAAACAACACAACACAAAAAATTAATACAACTTCTGTGCGGCATGGTGGCAAGTAAGTTGGGTACCACCGTATCACAATTATTTGAATTTTCATGGTTCTAATTTTCAAACAAATTTTAGAAACATGCTCCCTACTGTCTGATTCACGTCTGCCGTAGCACTAGTTTTTCAAGGTTTTAGAAGAGATATCAAAAGAATTTGTAGAATGCCACATACCGTTATGACGTATGCATTTTGTCGTAATTAACTGACACCAAACTAAATGCCATCTTTGCTGGAGTATTAAATGCAGAGCTTTTTAAAATCCTTACGGGGATTTAATATGGGAAAAGACACAAACACTCATTCCGGAAATACATCGCTGAAAAATCATGCGGGTTAAGAAAATAGAATTGCGCATGACCGACTTTCCCATTTTAACTGGCCTGGTAATATCGTCTGCTAGCTTGACAGCAAAAGGAATATATACTGTAGGCCTAACAGCAGCGATCTCACCTACAGCTGAATGAACTATTCCAGAATTTTCTACCCTAACCCGCATGATTATTACAGCGATGTATTTCTGGAATGAGTGCTTGTGTCTTTTCCCATATTAAATCCCCATAAGGATTTTAAAAAGCTCTGCATTTTATACTCCAGCTAAGATGTCATTTAGTTTGGTGTCAGTTAATTACGACAAAATGCATACGTCATAACGGTATATGGCATGCTACAAAATTCTTTTGATATCTCTTCTAAAACCTTGAAAAACTAGTGCTACGGCAGACGTGAATCAGACAGTAGTCCGAATTTCCTCTGACCCTAATACACATTATGCCTGACAGCTGTATATAGGGTCAGAACAATTTCTATATTAAAAAAACCCGGGGTTTTCCTATACCAACTGGTGTCAGAAGGAGCGCCGCCTCATTTCCCTCACTAAAAATATCAGCTGTGTCTGATTCACCCCTTCCAATAACACTAGTTTTTCAAGGTTTTAGAAGAGAAATAAAAAAAGGTTGTATCTTGTCACATATTGTAATGATGTATGCCTCACCTAACCTAACCTCTTCGTGCCCGCTGGCAAATAAGGCTCTAATACAATATGACGTCGTAATTACTGACACAAGGATACATGTCATCTCAGATAGAATATGAAATGCTGAGTGTTTTAAAATTTTACAGGGATGTAATATTGTAATACAAAGAAACATAATCCAGAAGTGTATCACTTTAATAATCTTGCAGGTTAGGGTAGCATATTATAAAAAAGTTCGTTTCAAGCCCCCAAATGTAACAGGAGGGAGGAAACACCTGGAAAAAAAACACACACACACATCCTCACGAAGTGCCCGTGCTTGAGACAGATCAAACCAAGTGAGCTCTCTTCTACAAGGTTAAAAGCAGGGCTCCACAAAGGCTGGTAAGGTCATTTGGCAGTTGGCAAAGGATACATCAACTCCCCTCCCTCCCGAATGACAAAGGATACACCCCCCCCCCCCCCCCCCCCCCCCCGGGAATAATTTTCTTTTCTTAATGAACAGAAATAAGATAGGTAAGGAAAGAACATTTAATAAAATATTGTGTTAACCTACTGCTTTTCATAACTGTTACGTCGTTGTCATTGCAACAAAACAGCAATTAAACTAAATTCTGTTGATATGTTGGTCATGATATCACAGACACAGGTTTGGTATTGGGATATCGTTATTTTATATATCGGTGTTTGACAATGTCACATATATAGATAAATGTTCATAAATACTGCTAGTTAATATCTTGCAAAACTCCCATCTCTGGTAAATGAAAATATGAACATTAACAAAAACCATGTGTAATGTCATGAAAAACCTGAAAAACGGTCATAATCAATCTAGTCAGCGCTTGTATATAGAGATGAAGGGAGGTTATTGACTATTTAAAAACCTGATTGATCAGGCACATGTGTATGACTGAGTTTGTATATTCTAGTAGAAACGATGTGAACAGGTGAAGCCACTAGTAATCATTTAACTTGTGATGTATAAGGTAATTAGTAAATTACCTGTGAATAGGGGAGTTCAGTGAATCGTGACACTGTCTTGAGTACTCTTAATTGTTTACTTTAAAAGATTTTTTAATCAGATATTGTCTTACTCTTCATGGAAAAAAAAAGCTGATTCGGATATTTTTCAATCAGCTTTTTGAAGATTGAATCAGCGTTTTTTGACAAAAATCTGCGTTTCTGAAGGCCTGGGTTAAAAGATCCAGACCAGAAAGTCCAGTAGTAAATCATTCTATTATACCCATTCTCTATACAACTTACAAACACCACGACTATCTCAGCCCTGCTACTACTGTAGGCAAGATCACTGTTGTTAGAACAACAGTCTATTCCCTTATGTTGTAAAGCTAGCAGAGTGAAATGAGAACTTTGGTTAATACATAGTTTGATTTTCTTAACCCATATGATTTGTCATATGTTTATGTGTTTCTGTGGTTTACCATATTAAAGCCACTGGCCTTATGTTTTTGACCTATTTTTTATTTTCAATTCTTGACAAGCACAGATAAAGTAAGGAATTCTGCTACATGTCACTAATGTGAAAGATGAGACAAAAGAAAACAAATATTTATTTATGGATTTTACTATTTTATTTTATTTTATTAGATCACCTAAGCACAAAGTGCTCATGTGAGCTATTGGTATCAATAGAGGCAGATCCTCCGTTGTCAATCGTCCATCCGTCAACAATTGCTTCAAACAACTTTTCAGAAACTTCTGGTCACATTTTGTTCAAACTTGGTCAAAAGAATCTATAGAACATTGCCTTTCAGATTTATGTTTTTGGTTGCCATAGCTACCAAATGTAGGTCACAGTGACCTACATAGTTGAAAACCTAAAAAATCTTCTTCTCCAAAACCACTTCACTGAGATAAAATCTGATGTGATATTTGGCATCTAAAGCATCTTATATACCAAGTTTGTGAATTTCAATAATTTTTTTGAAAAATAAGGTTTTGCGTTCATTTTTTATGCATTGTAAATAGTACTTTTTACCAAAATTACAATAATGAATAAATTTAGGTGAATTCTTTTTCCAAACATCATTTTCTTATGTGAAGAAACATATGTTTGACAATTTTCATAAATTCTGTAAAATACAAGTTGCTTTTTTCGACCTTTTCATTTTCAATTCTAGCAACCCAAGGGTCGAGGGTTCAAATCCCAGTGAGGCCACTTTTTTTTTTAGCTCACCTGATTTTTTGCTCATGTGAGCTATTGGTATCAATAGAGGCAGACCCTCTGTCATCTGTCCGTCCGTCAACAATTGCTTCAAATGACTTCTTCTCAGAAACTTCTGGTCACATTTTCTTTAAACTTGGTCAAAAGCATCTATAGAACATTGCCTTTCAGATTTGTGTTTTTGGTTTCCGTAGCTACCAAATGTGGGTCACAATTACCTACATAGTTAAAACCTAAAAAAATCTTCTTCTCCAAAACCACTTCACTGAGATGAAATCTGATGTCAAATTTGGCATCTATGGCATCTTATATACCTAAGTTTGTGAATTTCAATAATTTTTGTGAAAAATTAGGTAAGCGTTTTTTGCGTTTATTTTTTGTATATTGTAAATAGTACTTTTTTACAAAAATTACAATAATGAATAAATTTAGGTGAACTCTTTTTCCAAACATCATTTTCTTATGTGAGGAAACACATGTTTAACAATTCTCATGAAATTCTGTAAAATACAAGTCGCTTTTTTCGGCCTTTTTCATTTTCAATTCTAGCAACCCAAGGGTTGAGGGTTCAAATCCCAGTGAGGCCACTTTTTTTTTTTTTTTTTTTTTTTTTTTTTTTTTTTTTTTTTTTTTTTTTTTTTTTTTGTCCTGAATTTTTTGACTTACAGTGGAGCATGGAAGAGATTTTATGAATTTTTACTTTTTAGTGTAATTTTTTTTTTTTTTAAATACATGTGATACTGCAACCGAAGGGTCGAGGGTTCAAATCCCAGTGGGGCCATTTTTTTTTTAATTTTTTAAATTTTTTTTTTTATTTTCTGAATTTTTTGACTTACAATGGTGCATGGAAGTAATTTTATGAATTTTTACTTTTTAGGTTGCCATAGCTACATTGACCTAAATAATTGAAAACCAAAAAAAAAAAAAATTCTTCTTCAAAACCACTTCACTGAGATAAAATCTGGTGTGATATTTGGCATCTAAAGCATCTTATAAACCAAGTTTGTGAATTCCAACAATTTTGTGAAAAATTAGGTTACATGTTTTTGCGTTTATTTTTTATACATTATAAATAGTACTTTTTACCAAAATCACAGTATTAATAAATTTAGGTGAAATCTTTTTTTTAATTTCTGAATTTTATGACTGTCACTTTTTTTTTTTTTGTATTGTTTTACAAAATCATTGTTTTGTGACATTATTTAAATTAATTGAACAATTTTTAAAAATAATTTGCAGTTGAATTTTACAATTTTTTTTTAAAAATATTTTAATTAATGTGTCAAATTTGTAAAGTCTTAAATCCTTATCTGAAAATTGCTCATGTGAGCTTTTGTTATGGATAGGAACTCTGCCATCCATCCATCCATCCATCCATACATCAAAAGACTTCTTTTCAGACACTACTGGTCACATTTCATTCATTTTAGTCAATAGCACCTTTAGACCATTGTCATTCTCATTTGTGTTTCTGGTCACTTTGGCTACCAAACGTAGGTCACAGTGATGACCTATATAGCTAAAACCCAAAAAATGAAAATAATGTTATCTGAAACCACTTCTATTGAGGTAAACATGTTATGACTTAACCAGGTATTATCAAGACATACCAGTTACATTTAAACTCAGGTGAGCAAATTAGGGCCATCTTGGGCCTCTTGTTTATTTATTTATTTATTTATTTGTCCTTAGGTACCATATATTCCATTGAAACTGATTGAAACTATAATTTTATTTCACTGAAACTAGATAAATTCTTAGTTGGATAGTGGTAACATATTCATGTATTATAAACATGTTTTTTACTTTCAGTTGGTCATATAGAAATTCAGCACCAGCAACAGAATCATCATTTGGAAATAAATTTGCCAATGTGTTTAGCTTTGTAGTTTGGTACTGGATTCTTTATAATGTCATTACACAGTATGATCATATTATTGTAAGTAAATTTTATGTAGAGCAAATAATTTTTGTTGTTGTTGTTGTTGTTGTTGTAGTTGTAGTTGTTTTCATCCTTATAAGATGAACATTTACAGTAAGGGATTATTGTTGAAAATTGAAATATTGACAGCTGTTTTCTAAAATGCAGTTAATGATGATTTAATTTCAACATTTTTATAAAACTAATCTGATGGCTAAAAATCAGTGTAAGATTATGATGAAGTGTGAATATTTGTGTGCATTTGCATGTATCATAGTTGTATCTTCTCCAAAACTTCTTGGCAGATTTTAATGAAACTTGAAGCATTATCCAGATTTGTGCATTTCACATTCGTATGTGACCATGCCTTGCAAAACAAAAGTAGGTCCTACATTGTTATTAAAAAAAATTGCCTTTTGTGTTTTTTCTACCATTTCTGCATATAACCAATATATGTATATACATTTACATGTATTTCAATACAAATTTTATTTTTTTGGTGATATAAAGCTATAATATACAACATGGATTCAAGGTCCAAAGTCAAAAGCCTCTTAGTAATTTTGAAGTCTGTTTAATACAGATTTCAATATTTGGTGTTATCTACCAATTATTTTTTAATATGGAACCAAGGTCAAGGTCAAATTTAGAAAATAAGCATTTTGATATTTTCTTGAGTTTCCCTTCAAAATAGGCCAAGATCTTGTCAAAGATCAGGTCCTAACTTGAAAAGCTTTGAATTACTATATTTTAACTACACTTGTATGTGAAGTTACAACAGACTGACATTGCTTTCAAGTTTTGATATTTTCTTGAAATGGCCTTCAAAATGAAGCAGGTAAGAAGTATCTACCTGCAATATTTCATTGCTATGCTAGCTAATTTTGAAGAGATGTAAATATACATTTTAATTAATGTTGTAATGTAGCAATTTTTTTCACCATAAAATTAAGATCAAAGGTCAGACAAGGACCTAATTTACAAAATTCATTTTTAATTGCTTTATCTTACTATGTAAAAAAATGAGTTGACATTTAGTTTTGACATTGTCTTTAGATTGCCTTCATAATGAGATTTTATCAAGACTAACCAAGACTTTCTTGATATTGCCAGATTTAATTTTGCCAGAATTGTTTATTGTTTCATTTAGTGTTTGGTAATCTTTTCTTAACATTATAGGGATCTTGGTGTCCAAGTAGTCTGAATAAGACACAATGCCATGCACAGCATAGAGTCATTGCTCCATACAATTCTCTGGTAGACAGCTCTGATTGACTTTCCTCCTTCATACAAAGCTCTGGTTGACTTTCCTGCTCCATACAAAGTCCTAATAGACTTTCCTGCACCAAACAAAGCTCTGGTTGACTTTCTGCTCCAAAAAAAAAGTTCTAGTAGACTTTCCTGCACCATACAAAGCTCTGGTTGACTTTCATCTTCATACAAAGCTCTGGTAGACTTTCTTCTCCATACAAAGCTCAGGTTAACTTTCCTGCTCCATACAAAGCTCTGGTTGACTTTCCTGCTCCAAACAAAGTTCTAGTAGACTTTCCTGCTCCATAAAAAGCTCTGGTTAACTTTCTTCTCCATACAAAGCTCAGGTTGACTTTCCTGCTCCATACAAAGCTCTAGTAGACTTTCCTGCTCCATACAAAGCTCTGGTTGACTTTCCTCTCCATACAAAGCTCAGGTTGACTTTCCTGCTCCATACAAAGCTCTAGTAGACTTTCCTGCTCCATACAAAGCTCTGGTTGACTTTCCTGCTCCGTTTAAGTTCATGCTGACTCTCATGTTCCATACAATTTTTTTGTTGACTTTCTTACTTAATGCAAAGTTATGACAGTCTTTTATGATCCATACAGAGCTCTGGTTGACTTTCCTGCTCCATACAAAGTTCTTTCTGCCTTTTTTGCTCCATTTAAATTTCTTATTGACTTTCCTGCTTCATTCACAAAGACTTGACTTGTTTTTACATGTTATTTTTACTCCTTTTTGGCCTAACCATTTCATTCTTTCAGTTATAAATATGTTTTGGTCTTTGATACTTGACCATCAAACTCCATACCCAAGTGACCTGAGGCAGCATTTTAGATAATCATACCTTCATTTAGGTCAGAATAAGAAAGTTTGACACTTTCCCTAATGAGGGCAGCAGTTTTCTCAGGGTAGTCTTGTTTCCTTTATCCTCCCAGTATTAATCAACAACATGAGTGAAAGAATGTTGGTAAAGCAAAACACCATTATTTCTGACTTTCAAAAAAAATGGACATCAATCTATTTCTTGCATTTAGTTTAACTGGGTGACAATTTGACCAGAGAAGGTTAAACATAAATCTGAAGCCCATAATTTAGTAAATATTGTTCCTGTTACAGAGGATATTTCTATATTGCATAGTGACACTACTGTACCATAGTTTTATATTTGTTTTTAACTCATTTGTAATTATTTTTTTTACTTTTATTTCTAGGGTCATCATCCATTTCCTAAACCTAAAAAATGGACAGATGAAGAATTGGGAATACCTCCAGATAATGAAGACTAACACTTGTGAATCTTAGATTAAACTTATTTTAGTGAAAAATGACTAATGTAAATAAGTGGAAATAAAATATTATTATAAATCTTAACAGTTGATGTGAAATAAATAAAAATCTTTTTTGTGAGAGTTAGTTACTTCTTTGTAGTACAACTGCATGACATTATTCAGCTACCCATGCAGGGATTGGTACCATAGGTGTCTAGCTGGTTAGAGGCACTGTGATCCACAATAGTAGCCTATAGACCAAAGCTTCTTTACACCATAGGTATTTATGGGCAAGCCATCCTTGGGTTTGTACCAAGGCTTTTAAAATAAGCAATCTTGGGGTTGGCACTGTATGTATGCATGAGCTTGCCATGTTGGAATTCACACCATAGAAGTTGAGTGATTGTGTCTTACACCCCAGTCAAGATTCTTTCACATATATCAAGGTGGTCAGTTTTTGAATGGAGAAGGAATTCAGAGTGTCTTGGGAAATTTTGTCAGATTTTCAAAGTGTTGGTAACCTCATAATATTCATACAAGACTAATCAGGAGTTATTATTTATATTATTATTTTTATTTAAAAAAAAAATATTCTGGAAATTTTACAACAAGATCTATCTAGGTGGCAAGTTACCATGCAATATTCGATTTCTACTAGCAATATAAAAATAATTTAAATTATGGTATAATTGTTATTGGTAACATCTTGGTACAAGTGAAACATTCTCGCAGATTATGAAATAGACAGTCATATAATTATTGTTTATTATTGCTGGGAACATCTTGGCATAAATAAAGTATTCTTGCAGACCATTAAACGGACATACTTGTGGTATATTTATGCTGTTAATACTTTGGTATATATGGTCTGCAAGTATGTTTCACTTAAAAGACATATAATTAGTGGTATACATGTATTTATAGCTGGTAACATCATGGTATTAGTGAAACATTATTCCATAAGTGAAAATGACCACTGTGGTAGCTCAGTTAGTAGAGTGCTCGCTCCATAAGTGGGAAGGTCATGGGTTCAAACCCCGACTGTGTCTGACTTGAAAGTAGTTAGTGACTGTTCCTTTGCTAAGCACTCGGCATTAAGAAATGAATGTTGTGGTTCTTTTGGATGGGTACTTAAAATATACAAAGACCTGTGTCATAGGAATGGAACTATAAAGAACCCTGCTGCATAATGCCATCATTGCATCGCACAGGCAAATTTTCTGCACCTATAGCTGGCTATGTATTAATATAAGTGAAATATTCTTAACTGGGACATTAAACACCATTACTCAACTCATACAGGAAAACTGTTCTTGCAGACCTTAAATACATAAATTTATGGTATTTATATTTCTTGTGATATTTTAACATAAAAGAAGCCAGTTATTTAAAAGAACAAAAAGACGTGTATGATAATTTATGGTAGAGATTTATTGTCCTCATCTTGGTAAGAGACAAGTACAAAAATGATTTACTTCACAGACTTCAACTGATGCCAACTTCAAGTATTACTAAATAACAACATGATTAAAAATTGTGTAGAAGTGTGTATTGAGTAAATTAAAACACTTGGGGAAAAAACATACAGGATTTCATTATTCGGAAGAAACAAACTTGTAAACACAACACTAGACTTGCTATTTATACAGTAAAACCTGATAAAGTGACCATGTATTTAACATCACTTTCAAAAAGAACTTGCCCTTTAACAAATTATTATTCAAATTTTTATGATTCTCATGAGCCATCTTTACTTACAGGTTCAACTTAATAAATGAATGACAATGGATGAAATGTTTCATTCTGCTAAAAAAAATCCTGACCTGAATGATTATGGATGAAATGTTTCATTCTGCTAAAAAATCCTGACCTATTTTTTTTTACAACTTAAAAATATAGTTAATTGTAAAGGCAGAAAAAAAAAACACATATTAACAAATGTAATTTTATCTGACTAGAAAAAAAATAACCAAAACCCTAAATAACATTTTTATAACAAAATCAGAAATTTGTTTAATAAAATAAGATAAATAAAAAAATCCCCAACAAATTGGTAAAAGCAATTCAATTACTGATCTTTTTGCTTGGTATAATTATATACATGTAAATTGGTATATAACCTTAAAAATTCTCCTTTTTAGAAATGGATCAAAATATGACTTTTAAGATCTGCCGTTTAGAAATGGACTGATATACATGTATGACCGTTAAAAGGTCTTCAAGTTTGAAATGGATTAATATATGACTGTCAAAGATACATGAACCAATTTTTGATGTATTAAAAATACGTTTTAAAATCATTATCATGGTAAAATGTATCAGAAATATGTATTGTACAAAAAATCCAAACTATGGCACTATTTTATCATTCTGAACACAAATCCTCCTAAATACATGTATCATAAGTCTGTAAAAAACCTGTATTGTTTTTATATAACAAATTGTTGAAGAATAAAAAAATCTTGCAGCTAAAACATACCAATATATAACGTCACAGCCTTGACTACTAAAAATCAATTTTAAAAATCTAAAACAAAACATGTTGGCCTGTTTGTTTTAAAGTTGTTTCTGCTTCATAAAACTACTAGTAAAAATTTAAAATATCATTTAATTATAAAACCTTTCAATTAAGATGAACAAAATGTAAATAATCTGTTTCTGACTAATTCATACCTTTTGTTTTGTGAAATTCAAAAGAAAAAAGTTAAAAAATTACACCCAAGTACCAGACCTTTAAACAACCATAACTGTAAAGTCTTTTAAGTACCAGGTATCACACCTGTCTGGTTTGTATCAAACCTGTCTGGTTTCTGTCACAATTAACATGTGTTACGTAAAAATTAGATAAAGAAATCAATTATCAAATACGGCCATGTATTGGCTTTTACTAATTGCAGAAGGAATATGTCTATAGTTGTATCGAAAGAAAACCATATTTATTTTCACTATAGTCATGTTAATATAAACAATGTACATAATGACAATTTTGTTATTTCTGTCTGTCAGTCTAAAATTTGGAAGTACCAACCAAAAACACCAAATAACCAAAAACCACCATGTAAAACATCATAGGGCAACTACTGACTTTTCATACAATACCTGGACCTAGATTAAAAAACTAATCAAACTATGCTCTGGTGATTTTCTATCATCAACATTTGTATAGCCATCATTCAGAAGTTTTAAAATTACATTCTGAATACAGATAACTTTCACCAATAATAAAACAAACTTTGAATGACAGGATACCCTGAACAAATGGTGTTTGTGAAGATGTCTAGATAAATTGTTAGTGTTAGAGATCATCAAAATATAATAAGTTGAGATAAAAACATGTCATACAGCACTACTGTAGAAAATTAAGAGACCAGAAAATGAATTTCATTCTAAATGAACTTTCCTTACAGCGATAATAAAATCAAAAGGGTCTGTCTAAAAAATGAAATAAATAATGTAAGATGTCTTCTAAAATCACATATACATGTACTAGTAAATATCTCCAATAACACAGCAAACACATCAAAAACATGCATTGGTTAAAAGAGTACATCATACATTAAAATAGATTTTTTAAAAATACTTTTTTCAAAAAAAAAGAAAAAAAAAAGATTCAGTTAGGCAATAGAAATCAATCTTTAAAAAGTATAAGAAGAAATAATTGCATTAATTTATAAATACATGTAGTTTAAAAAAATTCCAAACAAAGTTTCCAAATGAATTCTTCAAAAACATATTGTGACTCTATCAAATCAGATATATTTACAGAAAATACATTCTGTCAACAGAAATGAAAAATCAATTCATATACATGTCCTCGAATAAGTTCTAGACTGAATGCAAATTCGAAAGCAAAAAAAAATTTTTCCTATGAAATCATTTTAAGAAGTACCGGATAAATTCTAAAAATATTACACCTGTCAATACAGCATAAACACATACATGTACATGTACATGATTTCACAATCAAAGGTAGGGTGTATCCTGTATATAGAAAATCAAATTCCACTTGAAAATAATTATCTTAACAAAATTGGAACACTTATTTCAATATTTTAGTTTTATGTGCGACATAATACTGTACTCACTAAAATTGATCTTATTTATTTATATGTACATATAATATTTAATTTTATATTAATTTTTAAGACTTTTTTTTAGCTATGTACATTTATATATTATTTTAAAAGTGTAATATTTACAACATTATTTACAAGCTACCTACATAATCTGATCTAAAGCATTCGTTTCAGCACCATAATCTGCATTATAAATTTACATACACTGAACAGCGCAATTACTTCTAATCAAATCTTACTTATAAACACAATCAAATCTCATCAAAGCTAGGTTGACTTACTCAAATGGTTGGTCAAATTCTCATTTTTTTGAAATGTCTCAAATTTTAAAATTTAAATACCGATAAAAAAAGAAATAGAAATTATAGAAATTAAACTGCATGTATTTTATAAAATGTTTAGTTATATTTTACTACTAGCAATGCTAAAATACTGTGAAATACAGACTCTACTAAAGTGGACAAAGCATCACTGTCATACGACACTTTTTTCTGATAACAAGAATTTGTACTAACCATGTGATTATATAAACCAAGCTTTAACAGTCAGAAATAACTACAAAAATAGCACCAGCTAGCATCTCTATACTACACTAACTTCAAATATAAAACATAAGGATTGCTTTATTATCTACAACATACATTTGTGACAAAATATTATTCTCTGTGTCAATATACATTTGTATAATTTCAACTTAAAGAATCACGTATTTCCAGTAAAAATTGTGTGTTACTCTGTGCACATGTGGAATGCACATTTTCTATATCCAGTAAAAACAACCATTTTGTGTAAATGTTAGAAAATTGATAAACTTTTAAAAGATTTTCTTTCTTTGTCCTTTCAAAAAGTGTTGGATCGGCATAGCAAATGATATGAAAATAGACTCTAAAACTGCAACACATGTGCAATAATAACAAAATGATGCTATAAAAAGTAAGACAAAATAAATTTGTGATAAAATACCCTGAAAAAAGTACCTGTAGATCTACAGTAAAATGATATGCAAGAAAAATATTTATCAGAGGCCAATAGAAATTGTTCATAAAAATATGCTAAACTGGTTCACTTTTAACACTCATTAACAAACAAAATATTTATTTATGATACATGTATGATATTCATACTAAGAGAGTATGGATGAACATATTTTTATCTGGAATGGTGTCTAATTCAATGGTATAACTTTCCTTTGTCGAAACAATGTACAAGTCATTTCATGTCTTTTTCTTACTGGCTTACTTTCATGGAATTTCTGATTTATCTGTCTTCGACACACCTTGTTACAACATTCTTAATGTCTGAATTTTATTAGATTCTTTATAGTTCATTGGTCGATTGTCCAATTAATAAAACATATTGTTTGTAAAAGTAAAAAAGGGAGAAAAAAATCCTTAAACAGTTAAAATATACAGCAAATAAAAAACTGTACAATAATCAAAAACATTTGCTTGGTAACTCATATCAAAAAGACTGTAAAAACTGTTATTTAATTAATTTGAGTCAAATTTATAAAGTACATAGTTTTAAAAGTTTACAATATAAAATAAGTGAAATTTTGTTGAATGGAGACATTAAACGATCTAGAAACAGCCTAGCACATCTAGTCTACTATGTAAAATGTTACACAAGCAGTAACAAGTAACGAGCAGTTTGAAATTTTGTCTGCCCAAAAAACCCCCTAAAAGTTAACAAGATAAGACGGCACAGGTGGCAATCATGTGGGGGTATTGCATAAGCAACTTGTGTAACTTTAAAATAACTAACCAGTAATTTTGAGTGTCTTGATTTTGACACGATTTTGTAATATACATGTATTTACATGTTATTTGTTAATCAGTTCAAGCTATTTATAATTTACATGTTATTTGTTAATCAGTTCAAGCTATTTATAATTTTTAATAAAATCAATGGCTGATAGTCAACTGATTGTGGTAATGAGGCCTGACTAAATGAAAGAAAAACTGGCAGGTAATATGGACGGAAGAGCTGTAGGAAACAAACACCATAAAAGTCCATCACTGGTGTACCTACCAAACAAATAGTGGCAGGTCTAACAGACAATAATAGTGGCACAGTTGGCGCATCTGTAAAACAGATAGTGGCACCATTGGTGTAACTGTCAAACAGATAGTAACACCATTGGTGTACCTGTCAAACAGATAGTGGCACCTCTGGTGTACCTGTCAAACAGATAGTGACACGACTCGTGTACCTCTGATGCACCTGTCAAACAGATAGTGGCACCATTGGTGTACCTGTCAAACAGATAGTGGCGTACCTGTCAAACAGATAGTGGCACCTCTGGTGTACCTGTCAAAAAGATAGTAACACCACCGATGTACCTGTCAAACAGAAAGTGGCACCTCTGGTGTACCTGTCAAACAGATAGTAACACCTCTGATGCACCTGTCAAACAGATAGTAACACCACTGATGCACCTATCAAACAGATAGTGGCACCACTGGTGTACCTGTCAAACAGATAGTGGCAGGTCCAACACAATCTTCTACTTTTATCTTCACTCATTTAAACAATTCCCTTCACTTTGTAAGAAAACTTAAAAATATATACATTTATGTACATGTTCCACAAAATATATTAATCACATTTTACATAAATTTAAATGGAACTGTTTTAAATTTTAAAAAGGGACAGCTAAGAATTTATATACTGAAACAAACACTTCCATTTAATGCCCCAATTTATGGTACTTGAGCAACTAAAAATCCATTACCATTCAAATGAATCATTTATCATATTGCATTTTAACTGGTTAATTTAAATAAAACTGGAATGGCTATTTACAAAGTGACGCATTCTGAAAGAAAACCTCATTATTGGTAAACTAAAATAATTCAAAAACATGAATATTTCAGGACAATAGAAAAGTGTATTATTTCTATGTGTAAAAACATTATTATTTTACTACAGAATAACAAGTACCTGTATTATATTAAAAAACAAAATGAATATGATGTATAATGTATATTGCTAAAAATTAAAATAAAACTCCTTCAATTATCTTTAGTCTTAAAACAAGGAAAAGCATGATAAAAAATCCTTGCAAAAAGCTGAATGGATAAAATAGAAAGCTATTTAACTTTCATAAGGATAGAAAATTTTTGATTCAGATTTAGTTATAAAGCAATAAAAGGAATTATATCACAGCCTTGGCACATCAGTTTCGCTATATTCCTACATAAATACAGGCCTAACACATCTATATAATTATAACCAGGGTTTAAAAAACTGACTGGTCTGAACACAATCAAATCAATGTAAAAGCAGTTTATACATGACTTTGTAAAATAAAACACTGTTTTGTGTCAGTCTGGCATTTTCTTCCTCTCTTTACGATGTTCTAGTATTAATCTCCAAAGTCTACACTTAACACCACCCCTAAAAATAAATATGAAATAATGAATAAATATGTCTGTTTGTTGAAGGTCAGTGGTTTTCTCACAGTGTCCAAATTTTTAACCAATATCAAAGATCTGACTGCTTCAAAATGAGTTGTTGAAAAAAATGTGACTGAGTGTAAAACATCATTAATTAACTTCATCAAGCTACAAATTGTTTCTCTGATTTATAATCAAAGATTGATTTGATTTAATGGGGTTTTATGTCCAAGTCAAGACTAAATCACTTATATCGAGAAGACACCAGCTATATGTGAAGTGCCAGAAATTTTTACATTTGCAGTGTGCTTAGGGCAATGTGCAGGGAGGGTTCTTTAATGTGTCATGCCTGCCAGGGATACAGGGCACTGGTTTTAAAAATCACAAAATCAATGATATAAATGGTACATACTTAAGTCGTAATTTCTGTATATCTTCCCACGTTAATATTTCTAGTAAATCATCAAGTATAAACTGTTCATGGCAAATCTAAAAATAAAATAACGTTTTGTCTAACAGTGGCAAATGTGGAGTATACATTGGAAAATCAAGAAATATTTTGATCTGACGATGGTAAATCTGAAGTTACAATTTGAAAGAAATATTTGGTATGACAGTGGCAAATCTGAAGTTACAATCTGAAAGAAATATTTGGTTTGATAGTGGAAAATCTGAAGTTACAATCTGAAAGAAATATTTGGTCTGACAGTGAACTTATACCAGGAATTACCAGAACAATGGGAAGATGTTACCCTACACAATTCGATATTCAATGGAAATAATTGTTCATCAAAAACATTTTTAAGGTATACCATCAAAAACTGTTGATTCATACTAAGATATCAAATACTGGTATTATACATACAAAAGTCTTATCAAAATGACAGCTAACCTTATCTATAGAATCCGCATCAAAATGGTTATCCTTCAGCCATTTTAACAGTGACTCGTCTGGTGGTTCGTGGATTTCTGGAACTACAAACATATAAGAGTGATCAAGCACTTTGGCACTTGGGTATAAAATATTATCAATAAACATCTCTAAATTAAAAAAAAAGAATGATAATTTTGGTTAATTTTCAATCTCACTCAGACAAGAATTCAAAGTTCATGTAATTTTTGTAATCATGTCTGTACATTAAAACCTGGGGCCTCGGTGGCCAAGTGGTCTAGAGGGTGCGCTTACGGATCACAGTGCCTCTCACCGCCTGGGTTCGAATCCCACTCGGGACAGATCCTAGAGTGAGAAAGTTTGTCAGTTCGCTTGCCGAAGGTCTGTGGTTTTCTCCAGGCACTCTGGTTTCCTCCTGTACATTAAAACCTGTATTTATTGCCACATTCTTTTGTAAGGTTTTGGCTAAATAAACATGAAATAGGACATTAGCAATAAATCAACACTTACACTAATGAATAAAAATATACATATATAAGAAACAGAACTAAGGACTTTGATACTGTGACAATAAGTGAGGTGGCAAATAATTATTATAATACATGTAGTACAAATGTTGTAATGACTATATAGGAGCAACTAGAATTTTTAAAAAATGCTGAAATATACATAGTCAGCAACAAATTTTGATTCATAATAAATTATTTAAATAAATAAAAACAGAAATGTCTTCACAAAATTAAAGATAAATTGGATCAAATGTTTTAGTATCTCCTTAATGACTAAGTTAGATTTTAAACAGATTTAAAAAATGACAAATAAAATATTTATACATTTATACATACATACTAACCTCTAGATGATAAGGAGGATGTTGCTATTATTCCAGGAGTAAACTCTGAAAAAATTCTGAAAACGAAAAATTTAACTTAAAAAGTTGCAGCTGCTGAATGTAATGTATTCATCACACATTGTCAAACAAACAAAAACTTATCATGATAAAATAAACAGAATTGCATGGACATGGAATCATAATGAGAATATTGTATTTTTCAAGGTCTTGAAAATTATATTCTTTAATACCAAGGGAAACTTAAAATCATTTTCCAATAGATCAAATGTTTGAATCTGAAAGCTGTATGATTGCCTAAAAACTTGAGTTCACAATCAAATGTACTTGTAATTATCAAAAACAAACTTGAGTTCACAATCAAATGTACTTCTAATTATCAAAAACAAACTTGAGTTCACAATCAAATGTACTTCTAATTATCAAAAACAAACTTGAGTTCACAATCAAATGTACTTCTAATTATCAATGTTTTATTGTTGTTACTTATATATTTCATACAGTAGAACTATAAACTGTCGTTATGGTAACGAGAAACTGACTTATATAGATACTCACTGTATATGTTCCATAAATAATTTCTTTTCACTTATAGATTTTTTTAAAGTTTCTCCAAATGCCCTACTGACATCAACTAGTTCCTGAAGTAGTCTGTAAAAAAAAAAAAAAAAAAAAAAAAAAAACATAAATATAACACCATAACTCTTCATTTAAACTGTCTAAAATCTGTCTCATATAGTTGTTAGGAGTATCTAAAGAGGATTAACATAGCTTTATGGTACTGTCTCTAAGCGAAGTCTTCACTAGTAGAACTTTTTGTAACAACATTATGACATCAGTTAACATAACATCAAATGAATAAAAGATCTTAACCCCTCCTACCCTGTAGATCAAAAATCTTAACCCCTCCTATTCTGTAGATTGAAGATCTTAACCCTTCCTATCCTGTAGATTGAAAATCTAAACCCCTCCTATTCTGTAGATCAAAGATCTTAACCCCTCCTTCCTGTAGATCAAAGATCTTAATCCCTCCTTCCTGTAGAGCAAAGATCTTAATCCCTCCTACCTGTAGATAGAATATCTTAATCCCTCCTACCTGTAGATCCAAGATCTTAATTCCTCCTACCTGTAGATCCAAGATCTTAATCCCTTCTACCTGTAGATAAAAAATCTTAATCCCTCCTTCCTGTAGATGGAAAATCTTAACCCATCCTATTCTGTAGATCGAAGATCTTAACCCATCCTATCCTGTAGATTGAAGATCTTAGCCCCTCCTATCCTGTAGATCCTAGATCTTATACCCTCCTATCTTGCTGATCAAAGATCTTAACCCCTCCTATCCTGTAGATCAAAGATCTTAATCCCTCCTATCCTGCAGATCAAAGATCTTAACCCCTCCTACCCTGTAGATCAAAGATCTTAATCCCTCCTATCCTGCAGATCAAAGATCTTAACCCCACCTACCCTGTAGATCAAAGATCTTAATCCCTCCTACCCTGTAGATTGAAGATCTTAACCCCTCCTATCCTGTAGATTGAAGTTCTCAACCCCTCCTTTCCTGTAGATCGAAGATCTTAACCCCTCCTATCCTGTAGATCGAAGATCTTAACCCATTCTATCCTGCAGATCGAAGATCTTAACCCCTCCTATCCTGTAAATCATTAGACACATAAAGTAATACAAAGCTGATGACAGGTGATTTGTTTATTACAATAGTCCTAGCTAGACATAACCTACAGTTCAAATATAATACTTTTATCTAACATATTGAATTTCTTCTTCTATTGTCTCCAATTGACTATTTAGGGGTCTCAATGGCCGAGTGGTCTAAAGCACATGCTTACAGATCACAGCACCTCTCACCGCCTGGGTTCAAATCCCACTCAGGACAGATTCTAGTGCAAGAAAGTTTCACAGTTTGCTTCTCAAAGGTCGGTGGTTTTCTCCAGGCACACCAGGTTCTTCCACCACCTAGAACTGACCGCCTTGAAATAAGTGAAAAAATCTTGACTGGGAAGTAAAACACCAGTCCACTCCACTTTAACTGACTATTTAATGAAGGTTACTAGTCTAAGAGTACAATGTGGTACACCTTAATGTTTCAGCAAAACCAAAAATTTAATTTCCATAATACATGTAATTGGATATTATTGACTGACATTTTAAATGATGTGATCCCCATGTTATTTGTCAGGTTTCTGATAAAGCTCAGCACTAAAATTAATGACCATACAGTGCTCTGTGAACTCCATCATTTACAGATACTGGTTTTCTATTGGAGATATAAAATTTGACAAAGTCTGTAAATGGAACATCAAAGATTGCATTCACATCTCCTCTATTAACACTTTTATCTTACCTTATATTTTCTTCTTCTATTGTCTCCAACTGACTATTTAATTCTTTTGATGCGGTTTTTCTGTAGGATAAATTGGATTTAGCCGAGTTTGTTGATGGGACACCAGAAGTTTCATTTTCTTCTTCTTTGTTATTATTCCCAGCTATGTTAGCTCCTAGTTCTAATAAATCAAAAAAAGTAAATACCAGTTAATATAAATATATTAAAATATCTCAATAAACTGTAGGAATCTGTCTTTCCCAATTTTGAAGTCATTTTGACAATAATTATATCGTATTTGTTTTGTTTACACATTTCCTAATTTTTGTATGCTTGCCCTCATTGAAGATTTGTATCAACTACTTTTACTATGCAAATTTTAACATTTTATTTATCTTAATTATCAGAAATTTATATTTTACTTATATTAAATATATTAACATTTTACAGTGAAACTTCAATCAAATATCAAATCCAGCTGATTTTAAGTGCATAAAAAAACACAACAAAATAATTTGATTTTCACAATGAATCATTCCATAGTACTGTTTTGGAAACATTCTTTAAGTACTAACCAATACACTGGTGATTAAAAGATAAACTAATCTAAAGAGAGTACTTTTACACCTGTTTCAGAGACATTAATTCTATATACTGGTACTTGACAGAAATACAATGCTTATGAACTACACTGATATGGAGAAAGTACATTTGTAACTGTTTCGGAAAGGAGTGGAGTAATGGTGTTTAATGCCCCAATCAAGATTCTTTTACTTATTACAAGGTGGTCTGTTCTGAGATGGTGGAGGAAACCTGAGAGCCTGTAGAAAACCATCGACCTTTGGAGAGTGAACTGACAAACTTTCTCTAGGATATAGCTGTTTCAGAGACATTAATTCTATATACTTGACAATACTATGATGCTTGTTGAAATCTAACCCGGAAAGAGTACTTTTGTAGCTGTTTAGAGACTATATACTTGACAGTACTATGATGTTTATGATCTTTACTAACCTGGAGAGAGTACATTTATAGCTGCCTGAACTGCATTCCTTAAGAGACTGTCAAGAGCAAACATCCAATGTGGCTGTATACTGTGATGTTTTAAGTTCATACTAACCTGAAAAAGGTTAATACAATATATATCAAGACACAGATAGATAAAAATAACAAGAATTCCACAGATTTATATGTCTCACCTAGTTAGTTTTTGATTGAGTAGAAATTAAATACTTTTACATAAACTTTCACATTTTGACATGCCGCCACCGACACCAGAAAAGTAACACTCAAATCTCACCTTATGGCGATGCCAGACTTAACAAAAACCTCATTCCTATTTTATATCTACTACTTAACCAGCACTTCACAATAAGATATGGCGACTGATGATGGGTGATAAAATAAAACTTTACATTAAATTTAAAAAAGTAGATTTTGTATAACATGATCATATTCAGAATGTTTGTAATTGCCAGCAGATTTATATTATGTTTCTTCGATATAGTAGACAGTACTTTGTGCTGTCAAAAGAAAATATCATTCAGCAAAATTTTCAGCCATCTTAATTTTTGAAATTTATTTAAAACTAAGGTTTGTTCCATCATGCAAAGCATTTCTTAGCTGGATTTGGATTCATATAATTCTGAAACTTTAGATTCATTAATTTTTAACTGTTTGCCTCATATTTTTTTATCTATCAAATTTTTTGGTTCCTAGTGTCACTGATTAGGAAAGATTTTCCGAAATGTGCACATGTGGCACATCAAAATTTAACAGGTATTATTTATATATATACATACAACACTCAAGTTATTTGCAAGTCGGTAATTAATTCAATCGTAGCTTCTACAAAAATACTTAAAATACTTACTGCCTCATGGAATACATATAAAGCTAACTGTATCTCCATTGTAGCTGTTACATCAAAATCTACTGCTTCTTTTAATTTGTCTACATATATAACAGTCATAAATTTATTAGAATAATACTGTGCATTAACTAAATATTTAATATGTTATATTTACTAGGAAATAAAGATTAATAAGAAACAAAAATATCTTTAAATAAACAGTACCTCATTGAAATGTTAAATTCTTGATCACACACAAACTTGCAACACTATACATGTAAATTTAAATCTACATGTATGTGATTCTAAACATTGAACCCAATGAAAAAAGCCTCAAAAACGAGTAACAAGTGTCCTTTATAGGATGGAATAGAGTAATGGTGTTTAATGCCTGAGTTAGCATTCCTTTACTAATATAAAGGATGCCAGTCCTGGGATGACCAGGAAACCTGAGTGCCCATAGAAAACCACAGACATACGGCTGAAACTTTTTTACATTAGGAATCAAACTTCGGATGTGAGTGGCACTGTGTTTTATAAACTAGTACATATTTTTTAGACAGCTAGGGTATCGAAGTCTCTTAGACAGACATGAATGACTTTTGCAATAAACAACAAACATGATGAATTGCTATACAAACCTAAAGCATTTCTTATTGCACTGGTATTCTGATCTTGTATGTAAGCTTTTAATGCCAACATTAACCATTTCAAATGTTCCTGGGAAAATAAAACAAAACTTCTGAGTATTGGCATTCAAACATTAAAAATAAATCAGATTAAAATGTATATGTCTGTGTGTATGTATGTAGGTAATTAATCATATGTATGTATGTGTGAAGTGTATAAGAGAGAGAGAGAGAGAGAGAGAGAGAGAGAGAGAGAGAGAGAGAGAGAGAGAGAGAGAGAGAGACAATGTACTTACTGTAGTCAACTTTGGATTGGAAATTGTAGCATCTTTATGTAGAAGTGCCAGCCATTGATCACAGATCTACAGAAGAAACAAAATAGCAATATCAATTAGAAAAATTATTATAAACATGATGTTCATAGACACTGCATTAAACAGGGGATCTATGCATTCAGCCTGGGAGCTACACATCAATCAGGAGATCTACACATTCAACCTGGGAGCTAAACATTAATCGGAGGATCTACACATCCAACATTTGAGCTACACATTAATCAGGGGAGCTGTACATTAACATATTAAACTTGAATGTAAACTTGTGAGCAAGTATATGTCTGCGTATCAGCTCTCAAAAGTGGTGCTCCCAATAGCAGAGGAAATTACAAGAAAGAAAGAACTCTCTGGAATTCTGTGGTTTTAACCAGATTTCTCCGAAGTCATTCCGAATTCTGAAAAACGGCGAGGAAGCGACCTCCCCATGGTCAATCCCTACCAGTTGACAAAATTTCAACCTGATTGGATAAGAAACGTAGGAGAAGATATCTCTGAAAAAATCTGTCTTGAGTAACAACAAGATGTCTGCTGATACGCAGACATAAGTCATATACTCATACATACATGTATAAAACACATATATAAACATAACTTGTGTATTACTTTCTTCAAATAATAAATAATAAAGTCACTGCTGTTATTAAATCCAAATACTTTTTTCTTAATTACTGACTCTAATTAGCTCATTTTAATCCTTTAAAAACTACAAACATATTCCAATGCATTTCTTATTATACTTTGCACAATCAGGCTATTTACCTAATATACAGTGTACAGTCTGTTTAATGAGTCACTTCTGTAAGGCAGGAGGAATTTGATCACTTTTTAGTTCATATACTGAAACAATTTGTTGTTGGAACTTGTCTGCCTACTCATTAACATTCACTGAGCTTTCTTTGGACAAGACAAGTTTATCTGTAATGTTAAAATTCCCTGTCTTTATCACTGTAACTTCTAATACATACCTGATCTATGTCATGGGTAAGGATGTGAACTAAGGTAATTCTTCTTTCTGAATCCTTCCTTAATAAGTAGAATCCCCCATCACGACCAGAACTATCTACAGATCCCGCCTCAACTTCACTGACGTCTGGGGATAAGTTTAAACTGGAACATGCAGATATCTGAGAATCTGGACTGAAATTAATAAAAAAATATCCAATAATATAAAACTTTGCTTCTTTGAATATTTGATTTTACTTGTTTCTTGCAGAATTTAAATTGAATGAGTTTGTGAGGTTCTTCTGTCTTAATGGGGATTATCAAAATATCTAGAAATCTGTTACACTATTACATGTAGTATTCAGCCTTTATAAAACACCTTATGTATATATAGTTTTGACTTTTTTTTGTTTGTATGTATACTCCCATACAACACCCAGTCTCTGAAAATATACAGGTGACATTGACATCAACAGGAGTTATATGCCAAGAATATTTAACCTTGAACAAGAAACATGACATTAAAAATAAATAATTTCAAAAAAAGCTTAAATTTCTTAAAAAGTTGTTGAATTAAAATATCTATTTTTTTTTATCTTGATACAAACATCTTGTAGTAAAAGTAAATTTTGACAATCTGAATTTGCTGTATATATTGTATATAGTTTTTCGAAACTAAAAAATAAACAAATAATGTAAACATACTAATTCTAGCATGTATGTATTTTAGAGCAATTTACATTCTCAACTAATTCATGTGGATTTAAATTAGCGCAAAACAACTTTTGAGAAACAGACTATAAGTCAAACCATTCATGTATTTAAATTCACGTTATTGTCCAAGTGCGAAAATCGTTAAAATTATTACATCCCTAGAATTAGTATGTTTACAGTAACCAAATTTCCACTGTATCATTAATTAGGAAATGGTGAAATATGTACCTGAAACCAATTTACAACTTAACACATTAGTTTAAAATTTGTTAAAATATAGACCAAAAGTTAAATTAAATATTTTGTTAGTAAACCTAAAACATAATTGATGTAGGTAATTTATATACATGTAAATATGAGTAATTTTAGTTCAGGTGTACTGTTATGATGTAAAAATCTCAAAATTGGAAGTTAAGTTTTTTCAATGCATCATACAAACAATGAATAATGAAATAAAACAACTAAAACAATATCAAAGCTTTCTGAAGGTTCTAAACCATAATCAGGGATATCTTACACTCATTTTTAAACATATATTTTCAACTATTTTTAATTAAACCATAACAACTGGTGTAATATATCATATACAACTAGTGATGGTCTAATATACATATATACAGTATTTTGAAATTATTCTTTAATTGCTGTATTTAAAAAAATTTCCAACTTTTTAAATAAATAAGAAAACTATCTCCTTATTTCCATTCTTTCACCAGTTTCTTAATACAACAGGGGTCAACCTACAGTTGGAATATATCTACCGGTATTTCATATGCAAGTCATTACCTGAAAATCCAAAATTTTAAAGGAGAGAAAAAGGGGAAATTAAAGAAAAAAAAATCTTCTTTATCATGTTAAAAAAAATTCAGAAAATAATTTTGAGTGCACTTGAGCTTGGATAAGGAAATATATATATGTAGATAAGGCTATCACTTATTTTATGTTAAGATTTATATACATGTATATAGTTATAGTTTAAAAGTTTCCAAGGAAACAGTGAGTGTAAAATAAATACATGTATTGATAATGGTTTGACATGCACTTTTAAGATAGTGTGTATTGAACAGGTATGTCCAGTGAGTATATATCAATTTATTCAAACTCGAAAATTTTCAAATGTTTTGTTTTTACAAAATTTGTTCTAGTTATAGATCTGCCTAGAAGACAGATTTTTTTAACCGATTTGAAGATTCTAAAACTGACATAAATGCTATGAACATTTTCATGGCCTCGGTCACACAATAACCATGATGGTTTCAATATCAAATTTTTAATTGTTCATAGCATTTAGCCAATGTTTACTATTAAAACATATATCAGTCAGAAAAGAAATTAATTAGTGTTACCAAATCTACACTTCAAAAAACTTAAACAAAAAACACTGACAATGTAGGAAGACTGACAGTTAAGTTTTACAGGTAAGCTAATACATTTATACTTAGAAAAGACTTTTATTAAAATATTATAGTAAAATTAACTTGTAAAATATATTAGGAGAAAGTAACCTGTAAAATATAATGGGAAAGTAGCTTGTAAAATATACTGGGAGAAAGTAGCATGCAATGAGTCATATTTCATTAAAAATGCACCAAGAGCTTCAAGATACAGGTGAGCATCATATCAGTAAACCATTTTACGATTTATTTAAAACACTATAATTAATTTGTATTAACTAACAACATGTGTTTACATTCACCAAGTGCACATAAAAAAAACATGTACTGCACTACAGGAATCACTAAATAGTGACAGGAAGAAAAAAAAAGTGAAGTTTGATAAGTTATTTGTATTAGTACAAAATGCAAGACTAAGTACTACATTTCAGTAGATAGGTATTAGCAGTACTGATTAGCAGTAATCTGGAAAAAAAGTACAAACATCATCAATATCTGAACTGAGTTTATTTTTAGACCTTAAATCTGAGTATGTATTTCACTTGGAAAAATATCACCTGAATTTCACCATTTGTATAGCAGATAATAACTTAATAAATACAGGTGACAGATTATATTTTATTAAAGGGGCATAACTCTTGAAACCTTTCAAGATCCAAAACAAAACTTGAACTATATATCATCATATTAATTGAAAGATTCATGCTAAGGACTGTATCTATTTATCTCAAAAACTCACCATTTTAGATATAAACTGAAGATAAAAATCAGTCCAGATATTGAGGAATTATGAAGAAAATAGCAACACCCCATCATTATCATCATCAATCAAATAAAGGCAGCATAATAAATATAAATAACAAGTGCTTTTTGTACTGTATATACCTGACTCGCAATGCATCATGTGTTAGTGCTAAAGGGGACAACGGTCGAAAAGGGGATGGTGACCTCGACCTGAAAATCAGATGGCCATTTTATTTTAATTTCATATGCTGCAAAAATCAACACATTACACAAAATGACATTCATGTGAGTTACAGATCTAATATAAACTGAATTCCCAAAGAAAACAAATAGGGTCCACATGTTGTAACACACATTAAACTTAATTGTAATCTAAAATTTGAACTATCAATTCTAGTAGTTACAGAAAATGTTATTATTACATTTTCAAATGTTATTATGTGTATTAAAGTTTCCAGGAATAATACCTTTGTAGCAAAAAACATCAAATTATAAACACATCAAAATATATTCAAATTCAATTTGATAAAATATTTCTACCCAAAATTTTAGTGGTACAGATCATGTGGTACAATAATAAACCCCATTGTATTTTTAGGGGAAAAAATCTATTCTGAAACAAGATTTTCTCAATTTTTATTTGAATAATAAAGGAGCAAGTTTTCCTAAGTTACAGATATAAAAACACTGTAAAGCAATTTCATTTTAGTCAATGTAACACAAATAAAATATATACATATATATACAATGTATATATAGATTAAAGAAGACAGATCCATATAATTTTTTATTCATAAATTTGTGAATATGTGACAGTGAAAAATATTTGAAAAGTGAATGAATATGTGAATAGTGATATCTTAAAAAAACCCAGAACAACTCAAATCAACATCATTAAATAAATTAAAAAACAAAAATCAACATGCACAAAATTCTGTCTAAAGAAATCATAATTCCAAGTGAATTATTTCGAATTATTTTCTTTTACTAAAACTATAGTGATAATTTTATCCATAAGTTTTATAACAACATTAAATTTGATTAACAGAATATTGCAACTTTTTTGCACACTGAATTATTTTCATATTTTAACAAACATACTGGTAGTTAAACTTAGACCCCTGGACTAAATTTAGCCATTAATTTCAGAGTACCATATATCGAAAATGTAGTACAAATGTGTACTTGTTTATATATTTTGAGACAGAGAAGAAAATATGGTTCAGTTTGTTATGTATACCAATTACATGTGTAGAAATCTTAGAATAATTTTTTAGTTTTTTTGTACCAACTGTTTATTATATATTGTATAATAGTATCTGTATATATGTAAATATTTCCTTAAAAGCTGAATTATGATTTCTAAGTGGTATTGGATTTGCATAAAATAAAATTAAAAAAAAAAAAATGAATGGACATTATCTTATACAAAAGAAGCTAATCTCCATGAGTCAAAATTTATAGAAGACTGCTAGATAAATCTATAAATTAGGCAGTCAAAATTTGTAAAAAGAAAGAACTTTTTTTTTCCTCATCGGCAAGAAGATAAAAATGCAAAGGAAGAGAGAGACGATAAAAAAAAACAACAAAAAATGAAATTAAACAAATGGACCAAAAAGTTTTAGATTTTTTTATGTAGTGAAGTAAAATAGATTATCTGTACCAATACAAAACTATAAACTTTTTTTCTTTATTGTGTGTGATGTACAAGATAATATCAATTCAGTTTACGCAAGTGCTTGTTAAAATTCAAGATAATCACCTTGGCATTGTGAGTCTTAAGTTACCTCTGAAAAAAACCAAAAATAAAAAAATATACACACAACATGCTTCTTTTTAACATAAATATATTAATGCAACAAAAATCCCTGTTTGTATTATAACAAAAGCAAAATGAAATGAAAAAAAAAAACACACACACACAATGAAATAGAACATAAACAAACAAAATAAAGACAAATAACAATCAATAAATAACAACACTATACAAAACAAAAATTGAGGCATCATAGGGGGAATAATGAGCTGTTAGTCCTCTTGTTTTAATTTAAATGTCTTAAAATTTCAATTTCTAAATTGTTCAAATTATCAAATTTATATGTGATATGTGATATACATGTATACAACACTTATATATTTATTACCATATTTAATAGTGTGTATAAAAATATTCAGTTTTACTTTTATAAACTATTGCTAAAAAATGTTTTTATGGTTCTCACATTCAAGGATTCACATTGTATTTTACCAAGTACTGGTACTCTATATATAGACAGATTTTACACATCTTTTTGAATTTTTAAACACACACACACACACACACACACACACACACACACACACACACACACACACATTTTTAATATCAAAAATTAAAATGAATGAAGAATGAATTCAATACTATAATAATAAGTCATATAAAATGTGATTTCATTCAAAGTGCTTTATAAACTTTCATTAACCTTATCTCTGTTACAGCGTCTTAATCTATTTATATTTCTGCCAGGACAACAACTTCCAAATAAAAGAGTTATATATACATGTACTTCTCTGTGAGACATTCTATTACGAATATATAAAATCATTTATAAGTTATGGTAAAAAACCGTTCTGATAAATTTACATGTAGTGACATGCATAATATATATATAGAACTTCAGTGAAAGCATACATGTATATAGCAAATAATTTGTGAAAACGGTTCACTTCCGACCGTTTTACTCAAACCCTGGAATAATCCTTCCACATTGTTTGTTTATATTTGAATATGCAGGATATGATTATTATTATGAGTTTATTGAAATCAAGCAACAAAACACTCAATAAGCATTTATTTATTATGCAAGTTTATCAGGAATAATAAATGTTAATTTGTGCATGTGATTTAATCAAGCCATTTAATTATAATACTTTCTGCAATCCAAGACGTAATTTAAAATCAGTGATGCGTAATATATGATATATTGTAATTGGAAAATAACAGATTATTATTTATAGATTCACTTCAAAATAATTCATTTCGATGACAAATATCTAGACCAGTTTGTCTTCCCTTGAACTAACCACAAGCCATGAATTATAAAACAGACCTATATAGTTTATACATCAAATACAATAATAAATAAATGTTACAAGACAGTGAAGTATTGTCAGACTCTGTCAACTTCAACTTAACATAAATGGTGACATTCACACCACATCAATAATAACATCAAATTAGTGACACCTATGTTCTGTCTACAAAGCCTTGGTCTCAGTGAAAAACACCACACTTTAAAAAAAAATGTCTATAATCAGTGAACCATAAGTGACGGCTAAGTGATCACCAAACCATGCACAATTTTGTTCTACTTATTATAAGGAACAACATTCATATGGCCAAGAAGGTAAAATTATGTTTTATTTCACAAACCATAACACAACCAATGATGAAAAGAAGGGCATTTTATATGTACATGACTAATGGTTGAATGTCTAGTGAAGAAAACTTAAACCAAGACATAATCAATAGACAAGTAAACTTATAAAAGAAACAGCAAAAAGCAAAAACAACAATAACAACAAATAACCAATTCAAGTCTGTCAGGTCTACTACAGCAAACCAATAATCTCTTCTAAATCAGACAACTGTCAAGTCTACTACAGCAAACCAATAGCCAATTCTAAATTGGACAACTGTCAAGTCTACTACAGCAAACCAATAACCAATTCTAAATCAGACAACTGTCAAGTCTACTACAGCAAACCAATAACCAATTCTAAATTAGACAACTGTCAAGTCTACTACAGCAAACCAATAGCCAATTCTAAATCAGACAACTGTCAAGTCTACTACAGCAAACCAATAACCAATTCTAAATTAGACAACTGTCAAGTCTACTACAGCAAACCAATAGCCAATTCTAAATCAGACAACTGTCAAGTCTACTACAGCAAACTAATAACCAATTCTAAATTGGACAACTGTCAAGTCTACTACAGCAAACTAATAACCAATTCTAAATTAGACAACTGTCAGGTCTACAACAGCAAACCAATAACCACTTCTAAATCGGACAACTGTCAAGTTCACTACAGCAGTAGGGTGAATTCAATACACATGTATTTAATAACCTGTCAACAATATTAGCTGGGTGATAGAACTCTGAGAGGACAACTGTCAATTCTACTACAGCAAATCAATAACCAATTCTATTTAGGAAAAATGTCAAGTCTTTTTCAGCAATCAGGTTAAATCAATAACCACTTCTATATATGACAAGTGTCATATCTATTACAGCAATGGGATGACATCAACATTTAATAAACCTGTCAACAATATAAGCTGGGTGACTGAACTCCATCAGTCTTATATAGGTATACAAAAGATTGATTTTATTGGAGGCTAATTCAAAAATCAAAGAGGATAATGCATGAAGGATTATATTTATCACTTTCAGGCATTACAGAAATATTGATGCCATACATATATGTAGATAAAGAAAAAACATGACCAGAGTTTAACAGCAAAGATTTGGACAGAAGAATGTATAGGAGTAATTGTGTTTAAAGTCAAAGTCTAGATTCTTTCACTAATATCAAGGTACACAGGTTTTATGGAAAGGTGGAGGAAACCAGAGTACCAGGAAAAAAGCCACAAGTCATTTACAAGAAAAAACTCAAAGATCTGAACCTGCAAATTTTAAATCATGGTGGTGAGTTGTTTTTTACCTACTGCCAACTTTGACAAACTTTGACAGAGAAAAAACAGCAAGAATTAAATGCCTTGTTTAGAACCATTACAGAAAGCTGTTTCAGGTATCTGTAGACTACAATTGAATCTGTGGATTCATTCTATGATCTATTTGAGACTGAAGCAACAATAAAATATTGTAGAATATGAAATAGTTCAAGATCCTTAAGTTTAAATGTTCCTACTATCCCCTATGGAAATATATAAAATCTGAATCAAAAACAGCTTGTAGTACCACCGTTATATTTCAAAAGTGTCAGACTTTTCAAAAAAGAAGGGAGAGGGGCTAAAGAAACATTATAAAAATATGGTAACATATTCTGAAACAAGAGTTAAAAGCATTAAGAAAATCTGAGACTTCATAGGTTACTAAAATCCATCTTCTGTAGGTGATCCACAAATAAGAAGGATTTCCCCTTGATATAAGCCTTCAATATACAGTATTTATGACATTGCAGACAAGTGTACCAGCACTATAAAGTGAGCACCAATGAGACAGCAGACCAGAGACTATTGTACAGAATAAATGCAGTGAACACCAATAAGACAGCAGACCAGAGACTAATGTACAGAATACATGCACCATTATGATATGTGTTTAGATTACTTCTTAAGACTAAAAGCAGCTAAAAAATTGCTGATGTGATAAAAAAAAACACATTCAACCAACCAACAACTTTAAAATCATCTCTATACAACAACACTATGTTATCAGCCTCACAGCTCTTACAAAGAAAGGGAAAATATGACTGATTGATTTAATGAGGTTCTACCTCCCAGTCAAGAATATTTCACTTATATTGAGACGTAACTAGCCTAAAAGTGAAGTGTCAGAAATTTTTACCTTTGTCGTGACACAGGGCATCAGTTTTTAAGGTCTCATCCGAAAGACCCAAGGGAAAATATGATATAAATTGCTAATATCTGTTAATTATACCCTCCTTGTTTACTAATCACTATAGCAACAGACTAATGAGCCAACATAATCTCTAATGTACAGTAAATCAACATCAATGTTAATTATGGTGATTATAACTAAATAACAAAAGCTCTGACATTGACATGACAGTACAACCCACTATAGAAGCCACTAGGTCATGCTTAATATGGGAGGATGGAGGGGGGTGAACACTGACATACATTGTAAACATACCAAGAGTGACTATACAACAGACCCAAAATGTTTACTTACGAGCCCTTTACCGATTCTGATTTTGCTAGACACCAGATACTTACCGCAACCTTAAAAATTTACTGTCTGAATCAGATCTCTTACGAAAACTTGAAATCCTAAATATAAATACATGTACCTGATTTTGTTACCATGACAATATAAATCAAGGTGTTAATATTACCCAGTAGCCATAGTATGTTAGAATTCCATTCCAATATGCTAATGCAAAATTAGTAAATATTGAAAAATTCAAAATTTGAAGAAAAGGTTAAATATACAAAGTCATTGGTCTTGTAAGCCTTAGTTCAAGTTGATTAAATAAAATACTGCCATGCAAGTGACTGATTTATTTTGAAAGTAAAATATTTGGAAATAAGGAAATATACCGATATTATGTTGGTTTGTGCATAAACAAAGGGGAACTGTACCTTTCAATGTCAACGATTATATATTAAAAGCCTAACTGAAACTTTAAAAGTTGGTTTTCATCTTGAAAACAAATTAGAATAATGTAACAAGATCATTACTAGAAAATTTTTTAGCTCCAGCTACTGAGGTTTTATGTCAGAGATAGAGTTAACATCCGTCATTGACTATGATAGAATATTTGCTTTTCAGGTATCAACGTTTTTTTACTTTTGCATTTGGAGTAAACTGGCAACTGGGAAGATTTTTGCTTTTCAGGTAAAGATAGTCATTTTGGGTTATGTTCGAGGAAAACATCTGCCATGAGGACTAAGAGAAGTTATGTTTTAGAAAATGACAATCTTTTCAGGTTGTATTGAAAGTAAACTTCTGTGATGGAAAATGACAGTCTTTTAAAGTTGGATTGAAAGTAAACTTCTGTGATGGAAAATGACAGTCTTTTAAAGTTGGATTGAAAGTAAACTTCTGTGATGGAAAATGACAGTCTTTAAAGTTGGATTGAAAGTAAACTTCTGTGATGGAAATGACAGTCATTTCAGGTTGTATTGAAAGTAAACTTCTGTGATGGAAAATGACAATCTTTTCAGGTTGTATTGAAAGTAACTTCTGTGATGGAAAATGACAGTCTTTTAAAGTTGGATTGAAAGTAAACTTTTGTGATGGAAAATGACCAGTCTTTTCAGGTTGGATTGAGAATAAACTTCTGTTGTGGGAAGTAAGAGGATTTTGCTTTTCAGACCTTAACATTATATTCAGGTTGTTCACTACTGTGCAACAGGTTTTCAACATTCAAATATTCATCTAGATTTTTATGATTGGCAAGAAATAGAGAAGGCTATGACAGAACCATACAAACATTCTAGATAGAGGAGGCCATTTTTCCCTACAAATCCCATACCAACAAGATACATCAAGATTCAATAAAAAATATGCAAGTTTACATTGCATAAAATACCAGACAAATCTCAATCAAAATCAATACAGAACACTAATGATAAACCTGAGTTTTAAAATGACAATGCTAAATACAGGTGGTCTTTGTATGCAGGTTAAATTTGTAGAAAAATTAAGTAAGAAGAAGTGTTAGTAGACACTTTACTCAACAGAGAGATAAGTTTTCTTTGGAATAAGGTGGCCACTTTGTTATAGTTTTCTTCTATATCATAAGCTTATGCAGAGGAATTTACAGCTTTCTTGAAGAAGGTCCATTGGTCTGGCAGTGTTTAGTGTAATTATTGGATTTTATAGATTAATTACAGAGAATACAAATACATGTAGTTTACAGTACAGACAGTTAACATATTTACATGTAGAGTTAATGGTTTAGTACCATTGTGATTAGTGTTAGAATGTAAAAAATATGTAAAACATTGCCAAAAAAAAAAAAAGTTGATTATTGACCTTCTAGCAGAACCCTGCTCTGACAGAATGAATCAAAATTTCAAACATAAATTTAAAGAGAAATGTTTAAAATCATACATTCACATGTAACAGCATGCTTGTAAACCAAGACTAAAATTGCACTCAATACTTGATTAGAAATTACAAATGATAGCTGCATATAAAAGAAAAATTGACTGATTATAAGGGAATTCTTGGTAATTTACATATACAAAAAGAATTTCAGTTAAGTATATAAAATACATATATATTGATGTCAAAATTTACTTAAATAAGGTCTGCAAACCATGTCTGAAATAAAAACACACATTGTTCTTGCAATTTTAATGGCATTTTGCCAGATTGCTTATAATGAAAAAATGACAATTTCTGGCACATTTTTTTTCTTTATTACAATAATTTTATATTTGAAAAATTTAAAACCTTTACTGCATTGATAAAATCTTTGCATTAAATGAAATTTTGATACATTAACTGCCAGGATTAATATTAATTATATGCATGTATAAAAATATGTTATAGCTCCAAAAAAGCAAAATGCATCTAAGGCTATCTAATTTTGACCTGTGTGATATGACCACCTACCTGCCATCAGCAACATCTAACATTACCAGCCCTGTGTGTAGACTACGAGAGCGATGGTATTTTGGATCACTGTAAGCAAACAGATCACAGGACATACATAGCCATTAATACAAAAAAAACATTGTTATAATTATACACAACTACAGCAAGATGCGCTTTTTGTATTTTTGCGTAATTCCAAGAACTACATGTAATCTAAATTTATTGTCAAAAATACCTCAATATTATATTTTTGCCATCTTTGTCTTAACTTTTAAGATACGGAAATTTGGTTACCATGGTGATATGGAAAATTTGGTTTCCATGGTAACTAAACAATACTTAAATATAATATTTATGCTGAAACCACTAATAAAGTGTTACAAATTCTCGCTTCTGTTCAATATCTTGTAGCCAAATAAAAATAATGATAATATAATTTTTTTCTTTTTTTTTAGTTTGATTTGACAAGATTATCATCACCGTCACCCAACAGATGTATAAAGACTAGTCACCAGTCACCAACATATCCGAATATCTACTTACAAGTAAAAATTACTCTCAAAGTCACCACGTTTATACATGAATATCATGCTACACATTCAAAGTCAACATAGAATATATATGAATAAAATTTTTGTAGACATGAAATGTGTAAAATTAAATAAATTCGTGTATTCTTGGAATTATCAAATATATAAAAAATCATATAAAATAATATATATAATAATAATAATAATAATAATATAATAATATAATATATAATAATAATAAAAGAAAGATAATGCAAAAAAGCCAAACTTCACAAAACTACCAGAAGTATGTCAACACATGCTAACTAACTTAAGCTCAAATTTTGAGATGTCCATCAGTTATACAAAATGTATATAGTAAAATATAAACCAAATACAAAAATCAAAATAGATAACTGATAAATATTTTTTTTTTTTTTAAAAAAAGCATTAAAACTTTGTATACATTTAATTCATTTTTAACTTCATGATTATTAAATTACTGTAAAAAAAAAAATGTCATCAATGACAAAAACACTCATCTACAGGAAGCCATGTTAAAGTTACCAGCTCAAAAAAATCAAAGTTATTTAAAAGTTTGGATTCATAGCTGGGGTAATATCTTAACAGTTAAGATTAGCTGGTTTTTGTTGAAACTAGCTGATTGAAAGGAAAGCTTAATGTCAGTAAAAATTGAAGATAAATAATTTTATAATGTACATGTATAGCACTCAGGAATATGATGATTTACAGAACAGAGGAATGGATAGACAGAAAAATAAATCAGTGCTCTATAATCTCCAGTTTATGTTCTATCTTAGATACAGTAATTGAAATGTTATTATTCACAATTCCTCCTCTCAGGCATTTATGTATACAAAGTCAAAGGTCAAGGTTTAAGATCATCAGGTCAAAGGTCAAAAGTGTGGTAGTAATGAAAATAAAATTTTCATGTCTTGATTAATATATGTGCCAAATCAGAAAGCTTAAGCTTAATTGAATAAGAGAGAACAGATGGTGCATGTTAAAGTTAAAGCTACAAAAAGAATTCACTCAACTCTGATCAAAGTGCTCTGGAGACATAAAATGTGTGGATAAGCATAGCATGAGAACAGTCTACAAGTTATATGATTTGACAATAGGCAAAGACCTGATTTACTTCACTGATGAAGTACCTATTATTGTAAAATTTAGATTTGTACATACTTGACTGAGATATTAGTTTATATGATTCAGATAAACTGGATTTTTCTTTAGATTTCAGTGTATTCACCAATTTTCTACACTTTCAATTTTACAACAACAAAGTACCAGCAATACAACAACAACAATGGAGTTAGAACATCAGAGTTTGGATAATGAAGGGCTAAGGTGCGAACAAGCACTCCATGTTCTTGCCAGATTGACAATGTTTAGCTGTATGTTATCTGTGATAGTTACCTTTCCTCTTCTGGGATTTCCATTTCTTCCTCTCCATCTATATCATCTACACTTGTACCAGTCGACCTGTGTTTCCTATAAAGAGGAATTAACAGTTTTAATACCAGTTTTATAATTGTTTATTAAATAAAATTGTTCTTCTATTTAATCGAGCAAATTTGAAATCTGATAATGAAGTAGTTTTGTCGGATAAAGAGGAATTCAAATATTAGTTTTAAAGATCTCTTTAATATCTCAAAGTCAACTGTACAGATGGAATCAGGTCTTGGTGCATCATCTAGTTCCATGAAGTGACAATCAATGTTGATACTTTTTATAAAATCTGGTGCCAAATAGTTGCAGAATGCAAACTAACTTTATATATATATTTTTTTTTTCTAATCATCGTATACCTAAGCTTATTTTGTTTTCCCTCTTACACCCATGTCAAGT
>CM056596.1:43419760-43527472 GCA_029721355.1 Tegillarca granosa
TAAAAAATTATGTTTAATTCAGTACATGGGGCTTCATGGTAAATTCAATACTTGAACGTCGTGGTATATTCAATATTATGAAGCTTGTGTACAAGTTTCAATGTCGGTTTACTGTTTTGTGTGTGCGTAATGAATACTAGCTGTTAAATAAGTTGTTCAAAGTTTAAAAGTACATGTACTTTCTTATCCCAAATTTTCTGTACTGTTATTCTGGCAAAATATCTGAACAAATTCATTAGTTTTTGAGATATCTTGAAGCTTTTAGTGTCAGTTGAAGAATACATCATTCAATTCAGTTCAAAATAAGCTAAATTCAAGTTTAGGCAAATCTTCATTTAAGCATAATCGTTAAACAAAACTCTGGGTGGCCAAGCGTTACGATATTTCTTTAGCTAACGCAAACAGATTCCATTATGTCAGTCCAAAGTAGTAGAGGACTTTCAAACTATACAACTAATCCTAGCACGAATCAAATGCTAACTAGACCTCAGCCGAAATACATGTATTGAACGTAAAAATACAGTAATGTTTAGATAATGCAAACAAATTAATGTAAGCTATGCTTTTGAACAATAAAATACTGCATATCATTATTATATTTTAAAAATTTAATATTGGTTTTATGTTTAATTTTAGCCAATGTTTATTTAGAAGTTAGTAGAAGTATAGATAATATGACGTATCATCCGGTATATCGTACAGAAACAATACATAAAACAACCAGACCAAGGTACGAACAAATCAGTCCACATAAAATGTCAGGCATCAAGCAATAGCTTTTGCTAAAACGTTCAAACAGCAACATGGCCAACCCAAAATACGCCAATACATTTTAATTCAAATATTATATCAAAGAGGACTTACTTTTAGACCTCCTGGGCAAACAAATATGAATATTTAACAAAATACCTGTTCAGTCTCGCTGCGCCATATGTGCTCACCCCGGAAACTCATTCTCCACCAGCGACACCAGGGGCCGAAAAACTTCGACAGACAAAAAAGAGAAACTTATAATAACTCATTTTTTAAAGGATTAAGAAAAACTCCCAGATAATAAAATTACCCTAAGCAAAATGCCTGTATTTTTTTTTTCTGAAATAAAGCATATAAAAACATACATAGACACAATGTGTGTTTTTTTTTGTTTAAGTTTTCTTTTTCGTCGTTAAATTTATGATCCTATATTAGAAAAACAAATTTAGTTGAAGAATTTTATATAAGATTATCATAACTCGAGGTATTCTAAAATCTTTAATAAAAAGACAACAGATTTAGCAAGCAATATTTTTCTTGTTTGATTTCAGTATAATTTAAAAAAATCAAAAATGTAAATTTTTGACCTTACAGATGGAGACCATTTGAGCTTAATCTACAGCGGTTGTGTAATGGTGAATGGGACAGACATATACAATTTTCTTGTTGGCATTTTAGGTGAGGAATTTATTTCAGCGTACAAGTCCGAAATTTAAAAATCTCTAGTGTTCATATCCTTAAGACTTAATACTTAAGACTAATTACTGTGAATCAGTAAGAATTCGCAATCATATTATTCTTTCTGTATCCGCGAGAGTAACAAGAAGCAAAAACATTTTTTTTCAATTTGAATATAATCGTATTATATTTGACCAGAAAAAAATCGTGAAAAGTAACTTGCAGTAATCAAATCTACATTAAGAATATCACATAAATCTCTAAAAGTTTTCGAAAAGTTTTGTTGGTCTTGCAAAAGTTTTCATAATATTGTTTTTTTTTGTCAAACCAGCTTGTACAAGTTTCATTAACAGACAGATTATACAATAAATCAATCAACTACATCACAAGTTATAATGACAAAGTAATACTTAGTGATATCGTTAATATGCATTTGGATTGCTATACAGTGTTACAATGTAAACTTTTCATATAAGATGGTCTCTAACTGCTTTATATCATTTTTTTTCATTTGTATTCTTTATTTTCAGTGGAAGTGATTATCATCTAATAGGAAGAAAAGTTACAACACTCCGAGAAATGAATAATCTCCCAATGTAAGTACTTTGAGGTAAATAACGTATAAATAAATTCTGGCTACAGCAGTGAAACCTAAATCAAACTGATGAAAGGCAAGAGGTGTATGTCGTGGTTTCTGTGAATTACACTTCGATGTTTCAAGATTTCTTACTGATTGCTTACATAAACATGTGAAATTAGATCAGAGAAGGTAAATTATTTTGGTTACGCAATTAGCAATAATTCTGTCACGTATCAAACAATTTTTAGAATTTTCTTTCTTTATCATTAAAATTGTTTACAATAAATAATTTGTGCATACAAAAATTACTTTGATCAAAATATCAAATAGTGATTTTAGACCATAAAAATAAATAAAGGTAAACAAATTTCATGTAAACTCCCCGAACAAGACTTAAAAAACTTCAATGAACAAAAGGGCTAATATTTGCCCAATTAAACGGGAAAAATAAAACAATACCTATGCATTTTTTATCTCATCATATTTTTATTGCGACATGTATATTTTCCAAATTATATTGGTGTAGTCGAATTTCGTGTTTTTAAGAAAATAATTTTCTGAATTTTTTCATGTAATAATCAATTAACTTTTCTTATACATATTAGTTCGCCGACATATAAATTTGAATTGTGTCCTCGAAAACAACAAAAATTCGGGCACCAAGAATCGAAATTGACGGATTCACAGTACAGTGTCGTTTGGTTCCTAATTGAATTTTTATGATTTTAAACAATTACATGATATGTATTGATACAGGAATGGGCATTATAAAGAAGTAATGATATCCAGTCCAAAGAAGGAGAAGAGTAGTAAAAAACACACATTGGCAGGTCAAATAAGGTTTTTTCAATTCAGGTTGGTGTTGTTATTAATCATGTAGTAGACATGAACTGCTATTTTTAATTGTTCTTTGTTATTATTAATAATGTGGTATTTTTTGACAAATCCAGAATCAAAATATCACTTACAAGATTCATTTAAAATCAGACGCATGAACTGGTTGCTAACATTTTTTTTCTGGTGGTGCTTACGTTCCATCTACAGATATTATTATACTATTTTACCTCCTTTAAGTCGTCTTAAAAGGAATTAAAGCTGGTTTGAAGTGAATCCTTCTTTAGCTCTACTGAAACAATAAATGACTTTTTAAAATTTAAACATGTTACAACTGGAATTAAGACACATATATTCTTACTGTACCAAGATAATGATATTTCATACTGCAATAAAAATGAAATATAAAAACATGCATTTAAAAACAGTAATTTTTTCAGTAACCATAACAACCAAACATACAGCATCAACAACAAATAAACGAAAATTATAAATCAAAACGTAAAAGGTTTTATGAGACGAATTTTTTTCAGACCATTGACTATAAAGCTCTTCAAAAGCAAACTTCTCAGTACTCATTTAAATTAGCTTAATTCAATTTTTCAGGGTAGATATGAAGTATTCCTTGTTAGACTTTGTACGTGGTGGATTACAGCTTAACCTGATGATTGCTGTCGACTTTACGGTAATGACATTTATTACGATTAACATATAATTATTTTTACTTTACACATTTAGTATAGCTTAATAATAAATATATAAATTAACATCTCCCATCAAAGCGAAGATTTTAAGCTATTTGGTTTAATTTATGGGTTATATTTCTTTCTTATCAAACATTTTCAGATTTTTTTCCATTTAATGATAAAAAGTTTTTTTTAAAAGATTGTGAAACAGGGTTCAAATATTCTACTGTTTCATAAGTGTTCTTATTTCGCCAAAACACAAATCTGACCAAGTTATAGCAATTTATTTTCATAGTTGTTATTTAACGTGATTAAAACAATATATAATGAGCTACTTATTGAATTCTATATTGAAGAAAGTTATATTTTATTTCAAAAGTAATTTTTTAACGATATTATAAAAAAATAAGAAAATTATTTTAAAAAATCAGTGGATTATTTAATATCTTCCCAGGCGTCAAATGGTGATCCAAACGAAGATTTATCCCTACATACTATAAAAGATTTCCGGGTAAGTCGGAATTTGTCTTGAATACTTCTTAATCAAATATGATGAAAGAAGCTACAAACAATTTTACATTATGTGCAAATGTGAAAAAAGGGTTATTGATTTATGTCTATTTGGATAGATTTAAAGGATTTATGTCTTATGAAATATTTTTTGATTTTGTATCCAGATACAAAAAAAATGCCCGCGATTTGACATCATACACCAAACGTTACATGGGTTGGCAAAAGACAGATATTAATGTGACGTCATTTTAATTAGGTAGTGTCTAATCATCCCAATTGCTGTTGTGCCCAGAAAACGTTAGTACGCTGTCACATAACGAGTCTTGATAATCTTGTTGTATCATTGGTCATTGGTTGTTTTATTGTATAGGAAAACCAATACCTTGATGCAATAGAAAACCTAGGTACTCTTATAGCCAATTACAACACCGAGAAAAAAGTTGCGGCTTTTGGTTTTGGTGCCACATGGAAGGGTAAAGTGACAAGTGCTAAATGTTTTCCATTAACCGGCGAAGAAAATCAAGTTTATCTCAAAGGCATAAAGGTATTATTGTTTATGTATTATTATTAAAGTAAATAGCGTAATAGTTAAATATTACAGCCATACTTGAATGTACAATTTTTCAAGCTTCAAGAAAGATAAGTCAAATTGATTTCTTGATCGATTGCGCACTTTATTGTATACAACCACTTCTTTATATAATAGAATATGTTGCGCATATACCGCGTCTTCTATTAATTATTTTTTTCAAAAAGTTAATATAAACAATAATTTGTGTTTAATAACATTAAAAGTTTTTGTTCCATTCCTTAGTTGTGGTATTTCTGTGATTGTTTTTGGTTTTAACTCAAATTTAACATTTTTCTTTAAATTGTCTTCCAATTATATAACAGTATATGATGTTACATTACTTATTTTCAATAAGTTATAAATATTTGATTTAACTTGTTTAGAAATTTCACAATTGTTATAAAATTTTATTTTGCAGTTGGTAGAAGAAACATACGAGAAAATACTGCCAAATCTCCAGTTTTCAGGACCAACTAGGATTGCACCCGTGATCGAAAAAGCTGCTGCATATGCAGAAAGAGAAAATATGTGCCAAGATAAACAAGTATACACAGTCCTTCTTGTAATAACGGTTAGTTTTTTTGTAAATAAATCGTATATTTATTGCTAATGCTTGGAAATATCTGGGTTTGTTTAATATTCGAAAAAATAACATTTATAAAATGTTTTCTTTGCTATGGTGTTGAACTTAATTAAAACAATGTTGTCGATAAGTATGAAGTCATTGTATCCAAACTTGTACTAGATATACTTGAATTACCATAACTCCGTTTTTCTTTCATTCTCAAATTTGACTTTGCATGTGACAGATGAAGCTAACTATACAGAAAGTGCTTACCCTTCATGAGCACTTAGCTTCACTTCTTTGATAGAAGTTTACGTGTATTACTAAATTAACCAGTTGTCAATGTTTTTGCCTTTTTTGGGATTGTTATTTTGACATGGACTGGTATGTTTGTGTTTTATTATATAACATTTCCATCTTGCCGGGTCATTCATTACACTTTAAAATTTGAGATACTGCTGCTTATCTTAGCAACTGGCTTTAAGATGATAGAATATAGTCTGGTTCATCCGGTGTCAGAATTATGTGACTTGGTGTGCTTGTTTGCTGCATGACCACTCTGTGAGCTAGCGCATTTTTTACCGATTTTAATGCACGATATAAAACAATGTAGACCATAAAAGTTTCGTAAATCTCACGCGTGCATGCATGCATTCACTAACTTGATCTAGGATTAAATAACCCTGAAATTCACAAACTTGCTATTGTTTTGAATAAAATTGCTGTTGTGACCTTAAACACATTCAAATAATCAACATTTAGATAATGTTTATAAAACATATTGAAACATCAAATAAAAATTCTCTTGTTTTGTTTTGAAATTTAGTTTTTAGTATAAAATTGACTAGGGTGTCATTATCTCGGTAGGGTCAATCATGTGATTTTGCTCGACGAAGAAAGGTTATTTTCTGTTTCCTTTTAGTAGTCAGGATGTTTCCAGAATCCTAGATCAGACCACAGGGGCTTGGTGTTAGGATTTCGGTATTTTTGTTTTAAAGATTATTCATTGGTGTTTTTATTACATGCGAGGTTGGTTCTAGTGTTTTTTAATGTTATATATTTCGGAATTTTTTGAAGTTTGTTAAAAATGGATTTCAGGCAAAGTTATCGATATGTATTAACTAGTACCAACCTCGCATGTAATAAAAACACCAATAAATAATCTTTAAAACAAAAATACCGAAATCCTGACACCAAGCCCCTGTGGAACAGACTGCGTCGATCCAAGTGAAAATTGATCGTGATTAAACACCATTTGTCCATTTCACTTCACATTGCTTTTAAAAATCGAAAATTTGTCTTCTTTAAACATAGTTCAGAATGCAACATTAAAAGAATATTTTTATATTTTTGTTATTTTAGGATGGTGTTATTAATGACATCAATAGAACGTTAAGAAGAATTATATCCACGAGTCATCTCCCTTACTCAATTATATTTGTTGGTGTTGGACCTGCTGATTTTAATTTAATGGTATTTAATTTTTTTTCTGTTTATATTTCGTATATATTTGTTTCTTTTGTTCCTAACATGTTTTTTATGTTTTATTTTGTATATTTTTGTTTCTTTTGTTGTTTACACGTTTCTTTACGATCATTTTAATAGCAACACTATCACATTTAACCTTTGATTTTTTTTTTCAAAAACAAACAAGATATATATAATTTTTGAAAAAGTTACTTCAGTGAAAACACGCACATGATAATGTAGCTTGAAATAATCCGGCTGTGTATTCCACAAGCATTTACAATTTACTTTCGGTTTGGTTTGTACTGTATTCCTATATCAAACTATTTAAAATTGCTGAATCGAATCATCCCAAATTCTATTTACATAGCCACCTATTTAATTTATTTCTGCTGCATAAATACGGTACCTTTTATTAGTTATCTGGTGACAATTTACAGCCTGTGATTGTGTACTGATTTTTCTTGAATGGTTTCTGTCTTCCCATTTGTTGATTTAATTATCTGAGTAGACATTAACCGACATTATTATTAATTCTATTTATTCCACTGTTAAGTCTGTTTTACCTGCATGACTGCACTGTTAAGTAGTGTCCTATAGGGATAGTTGATGTCACTGCGGCTGTTTGAAAATAACTTTTTTTCCATTGATGTAACCGCCCTCGTTCAACAACAATCCCGAATTAAGATTTTCCTTAAATTTTCGCAAACTTGACATCATCATAATTTTGAATTTTGTTAATTATTGAGATAAATATAAAATTCTAGTAACATTTTTAAGAATTCTTCAAGTTATAAACATCATGGTTTGTTATTATTATTATTATTATTATTATTATTATTCAAAGTGTTTATTTGCAGTTTCAAGAAAAATTGTCAAAATTTGCTAAATTCAATTTTAGAAAATTTATACTTATGGAATGATGATATAATCGGTTAGTTGTAAACATCTAGGTATGATTCACCAAACTTTCTTCAAATAAAGTATTTTGATTCGAATTACTGCTTTTTAGGAACAATTTCATACTACACAAGACTGTCCATTGAAGAGGGAGAAGACAGGAGAGACAGCAGTAAGAAGTAACACACATTTTGTAGCATTTAGAAAAGAGAATTTATTAACCGGTGGCAATATTACTCTCGTATGTATTATCTTTGTATTTTAAAAATGCTACAATCGACCTATTATCTGCCACTTTATACAATGTCCGGTCCTCTTACTCAGTGTTTGATTGGTCTAAAGCACCTGCGTACGGGTTGCAGCGCCTCCTCTAGTATAGGTTCGAATTAAACACTGGCAGATTTTAGTGTTTGAAAGTAATTAATTTGCTTACCAAACGTAGGTAGTTTGTAAATCCAACAACTGTCCGCTCGATAAAGATGGAAGAATCGTGTTTGGGGGGTAAAATAACTTTACTGCATTCCATACTTACGATCCGACGATGCAATTTAAAGTTTTTGCTTTGTTTTTTGGGGATTGTTATTTTGATAGGGGCTAGTATGTTTTGTTTTTATTCCACTGTCTTTTAAACATGATTAAGCTTTTGAATCTATCATTTTTGATCACAATTGTAAAATAAATCAGATGGTTGGAAAAATATGATCCCTGTAATTGATATAAACTCGGACGTCCATCTAAAATTAGAATACTTATTCAGTGTTTCTAAGTTTGTGTTTATCATTGTCTGTCTCGTTTATTATCTTACCATCTTCTTTAATTTAAAATTTGTTTAAACAAGCCATAAAAATATTATTATTATCACGAAAATTTAATACTCGCAAAAGAGAGAGAGAGAGAGAGAGAGAGAGAGAGAGAGAGAGAGAGAGAGAGTTATAATAAGAAAAACTGGTTTTATACGATTTCTTTTTACCTCCATACTTCAATATTATAGGCGAGAGAGGCATTTGCAACCTTATCTACACAAGTTTTAGACTACATGAGGAAGAATAACATTCAGCCAAATAAGCCAAAATTATCAAGATCTGAACGCAGCATACCTGACAACATCGATATGGAAGGACAGGATACATTAAAACGGTCGGGGTCAAAGTTCAGTTTATCCAGTAGACAGAGCGTCAAGTTTGTGCAGAGTACAGGTAAATGTTAACACACACACACACACACACACACACACACACACACACACATATGTATGTATGTAGATCCGAAAAAGGTTGGTTATACCTGAGCGACACAACCCAAATTGCATCCGCGATTTGATTGGATTTGTTGATCTAATTGGTTTTCTTTTTATGCACATAAAATCATGTCAAATAAGTAACTATGTTACAAGAGATTAGGACAGATATGTCGACTTAACATTACTTGCATGGTTAAAGGCAAAGTATTCAATACAGTCTAACTTGTCTATAAAGGCCACCCATTGGAATTAGTAAAATGGCCTTTATATGTAAATTCAAATAATATGAATAAAGAGTAAATGGGATAGAATTTTATTGGTCTTTATAAGCAGGCGTTCCTTATAAAGAGGCGGTCTTTAAGGCAGGTTTGACTGTACTTTTGAAATACGATACAAAATAGCATTCATAAACAGTTTTAAAAGATTATGAAAATTCAGGATTGGCTTTTACTACTAATGCAGATGTTTGCAATGCATTGTATAAAGATCTTGGATAAACACATAATAGATTTACACTTATGCTAAAATGTAAATGTAATAAACTCATTAAAACAGTCGTTAAAAGTACCGCACCATATCGTTTTTAGAAAATGTTCTCATAATATGGTATCGTATACAATTGTTTTGTAATTATTTAAGTTAAGTTTTAGCGAGTAAGTACACATAATTTTCGTTGTTTTCACGTTTGGAAGTTTGAATTGCCATTATTCATGAAGGAGAAAACTAATAAAAAATTATTTAAGTTATACGATAAAAGCATTCAAATCGTTAAAGGAACATCAAGCCTTCAATATTATTAATCTTTTGCCTTTCCAGTTACTGGACGGAATCTATGTCAGGTTCACCCTAATGTTTCTCAGAGGTAGTTGGGTTCTGATTAGTATCCGGGCTGAAATATTCAAATAATTTGCTTAATTGGCTTTTTAAAACAAAGAACCTCTTTTCAGGGTATTACCTTACTTTTTAATTATTGTAAAATATATAGAAATAAAAATTGAATTAAAATAGAAATTTAAAAAATACTAGTATATCATTCTATAAGTGTTGTTTGCAACAATAAAGGAATATTGGATTAAATTTGGTGAAAATCACACCACTGGATATTTATTAAGTGCGCGTACGTATATTGTAATTAGTCTGGACATTGTCCAGCTTTTTGTGTATTGTTCTTTTTCAGTTGGCATATGCAAAGTTCACGTTTTAAAGTTGCAAGTATGTTTCCTCTACTTTGGAATTTCATTTATGTAATTTTAATAAATTGTCATAATTTATAATTCATTAATATTATTCTTTTTACAGGACCATCATGTCCAACTTGTGGCGCATCACTAGAACCTGGAACAAATCTATACTCAGAAGTATCAAATATGACTTGACAGACAAAATCTGAATCCGAATTTTCCACTTTGTGCCAATCCTTATACATAGATTTAAAATGACTCAATCCTCAATCAACTGGTTTATTACATTGTTTTTTCATGTACGTTGCCACGATAAATAAAATAACAAAATATTCTACCAGATTGTACAACATTGATGTTATTGAATATTTTAATCCAAAACTTTTGAGTAATCCAAATCTTTGTATTATCTGAACTATTCTGTACCAAAATAATATTCACTTTCTTCAGTAAATAAGCTTGTATGGCAAAGAAATCTTCTTGGTAGAAAATACTTTCCAGCCATTCTACAATATTAAAATGTCCTGTAAAGTTATTATATTTAAATCTCATAGCCTGTCATTTCCAATTGATTGCTTACATAGTCATTTTAGTATGTATAATTTCAGTACTCATAAATGAAAATGGTTCTTAAGTACTGAATGCAACTTATTTGTTTGTTGTTTACTATATATTCCGTTTAGCAAAAATGTACATATTATTCAAATCGGTGTACTGGAATAACTGTTGCAACAAAACAAAAGAACTTTTGTAATAGGTAAACTCAGGTTTTTATAAATGGTGTAATACATGTACAATTGCATAATGTAGACGTTACAGTGCAATCATTAAATGTGCAATAAGTTGACTAGGGGGATATTTACTTCAGTAAAGTATGGATTACATATTAATCAATTTTGGTGATATATAAAATGCATGTTTACCTTCTAGTAAAAATAACATGTATACAGATCCTATATACAATGTGTTTTATATGTGTTCTAAACGTACAATAAACGTATTTTTTCATTTGCTTTTCATAACGTTTCAATATTAATTTTCAATCTTGTTTTATGTTTTTTTATATGTTTTATGTAATACTATGTGGATCTTGTATATGTTAATCAACACAGCAATAATCACACAGAGGAAACTTAAACTCTGTTTTGCATAGACAAGATTGCAATACATGTTTGATTCTGTTTTGTTATTTTAAGCCAAGATGCTGCTAACTATTTCTGTGATTTATTTTTATATTAAAGATTCTTTTATTTTTATGACTTTGAAATTGTTTGTTATATAAGTTTATAAATTAAAAATAAGTCTAGTAAATCTAAAGTGAAATGTCAAGATGCACATAGCACTGCCTCGTTCATAAATTGTAGAGTTTCTGTTTCCATAGTAAAAAGTCGAACCCTGACAGGATCATACCGAAGACTTTCAAAACCTGAGAATACTGCTTTGCTCTCTGACGCTGGGTAATAAGAGCACAGAGTATCGACTGATTGATCCGGGGTCAAGAAAATGTTACTCAGAAGTGGTATGATGTCTACAGCATTTTGCATAGACCGTTTTTATTCTTAAAAAATTGAAATGTTATATTTGCCAAGGTGTCAAAATATAAATATCACAATAAATTCTATTACCTTCTGGCAAAGGTTAAGAAAACGACATTGGATGAGAATATTACTGTTTTTCTTGAATTCCATATTGGTTGGGTAAATCTTGTGAACTTTTACCACTGATACTATATATAAACAATAAAGTGTCTAATAAACCATCAGTTTATTGACCATATCCCGCGGTTAGAACTTTGATTTATCACGTTATAGTTAGTCTTTAGCACCTGTGTCCTTTTAATATAATCATTGTAGATAATATTTACTTAGACGTCGGCTTGTCAAGTGCATACATTTTGTAATGATACTTAGTTAGTTGTAAACCTTCACATGACAACAGCAAGGAAAACAAAGTAAACTTCACAATATGATCAGTTAATACTGCACACATCGAAACAATAAAAAACTATTAAAGACAAAGACGTATTGGACTACTAACATAAAATTTTAGTCCAGTAGTTTATAATCCGTTAGCATGAAGTTCCGAAATGTGCACATATAGCAGATTTAAATTAATACAGGTATTTTTGTTAAACATTTATCTTAGTGAGTTGGTTAGTGAAAAAAGTTCCTTGTGTGGTTGGTAAAATTTAAATTTTAAAACATAATAACAGGTAATATAAGTTTAAATTTTATGTCCATTATCAATATTTTTTAAAGTTTTTTTTTTGCTACCGCAGATAAGGTAATGGAGCTTTAAAAAACCGGGTCCACCGGTGTAATTATAGTACCTTTAATGGACTCTTATTCATCCCATTTTATCGAATTCAAATGTCCATCACATCAATTTACATGTAAATTAAAAATAAATCTTATTATTCATAATTACAAAGCGATAACCCAAATTTGTACGTAATTTCATCAATACATCAAATAAACAAACATTATTGGCAGAAGAGTGCCCTATTAGGAGCTGCATCACTTATAAAGATACCTTTTTATTTGTTTTAATGTTTCGCAAACGTTTAGCAGAAAAGACAAAGGGTTATCAACAAAAAATGCTAAACCTGCTTCCAAAATCAACCTCTCCCCCCCAAAAAAAAAATTATTTCGAGGCGAAGAGTTTATAAAGTCTTCTACGCCTTAATCAACCTAATCTTTAGCACAAGTGAGAAGAAATTCGTACATTTGGTTTTGGTGTTGAAAAAGCATGTTTTAAATGAAAAAAAAAAAAATGTGTCGATAACTATAACTAAAGACAACAAAATATAATAATTTTAATGAGTTAAAAATAATATTTTATTTAACATAAAAATAAAAATAAATATATATTTAATTGTACATTCCAAGCTTAAATTACATATAAAAACAAGAGAGACGCGACACACTTGCGCAATTAGAAAATTGATATTAATTATTTTACGGGCACTAGATATAATGGCTTTTGAAAAAGAGAAAGTGATAGGTTAGCTAAATTGATACACGGCAATCACACTTTTTAATAATTAAATACGCGAACTATACAGCTACTAATGTATAATCTTTAATTATGGGAGTACAATTCGATTAAGAACATGCCATCCAAATCAGTAGTCTGTACAAATTATATTTGATCCAAAAATCCTAATTAGTCTAAAACTAGCAATAATTTGTGGAGATGAACGGGAGATACTTTATTAATGAAATGAAGCTTAATTAAGTCTCAATATGTCAACTACCTGTTCTTCATTGTTACCATCGCAGTTCATTCCTAGGTTATCATCATTAATTAGAAATTTATTGTGAAGATTTGAAGCCTAACATGTGTATACATTTTGTTTTATAAAATAAAAAATGTCAATGATGATAAAAACATATCTACATAGGCAAACAAAGAAAAAGAAATTTAGTTTTAAAATGAACGAACAAGAGTTGTTATCGTGCTGATTATATTAGGCATTCTATCAATAAAATACTTTTTACTGTACATGTACGATGCAAGCAGTTGTTTTTTCTCTGGTGTTTCTGAAATATTATGTCCATAATGTTTAACTCAACATCTCAATATGGAAAACATATATGGCAGGTTTAATTACAAATCTTTTTATCCCTTACGTTACGAAGCAGGGAGTAGTCTTCACTTATTATAAAATTTGTTAAGTTTCTTAACAATCCTATACACGCTGCTGTAAGGACCATGAGAGTAAGTCAACATAAACCCTAAATATGAGTTTCATATAGCTTACATGTAGTAAATTTTTAAAATTTATCATACTCAGTCTGTTTCATTCCCTTCTAGTTGTAAGCGTTCTTTGTAGCGACCACAATTGGCCTACTCTTTTTTTAACTCTACAGAGGTGTCTTTAGCGGTCACTTAGACACGGGACCTCGGTTTTGAGTCTCATCCAAAAGACTATATTAGTAATGAGCTTTTTACAGCTCTAGTATGGGCAGAAGATGAAAATCATCTTAGAAAATTTCCAAGTCCTGTGTGAAGTTTGAACCCACAACCCTTGACTTTGAGAGTTTCGTCCGCTTAAAGAAACAGATTACAGTCTTTTTCAATCTTTTAAAACGGTAAATCTTTCAGGTGCTATATAAAGATTAATGTCATTGTGCATTTTTTTCGATGAGATTCCCTCTATAATAATAGTGTGACGTGATCATTCAATAAAGGCAATTTGATTAATGTCAGCTCCGAGGCGTACATTTGTCACAATTTTCTTGAACACTAAAAGCAAGTTGGAGCTTATTCACACGCAATAATCAAAACCAAAAACCACTCTTAACATGCTGCAAAACTGGTAACCTATCATCAGAATTACACACAAGTTTCTACAATTACTATACTTATTCAATAAGTATATCACATCAATCACTATATCCAACTTTATACTGAATATATTTAACTTATCATAGTTCCATGTTCCTTATATTTTCAAATTTGACTTTGCACGTGACTGAAATAGATAGGTAGACAGGAGGTGCTTACCTTTCCGGAGCACTCTTGATTTCTCTCTTCCTTGATGGAAGTTCACGTGTATATCTAAATTGGCCAGTTTTCAAAATCTTTAGGGGGATTGCGATTTGGACATGGTCTGGTATATTTGTGCTTTATTTGCACTTGCATATCCGAGGTCAAAGATATCTTAAGGATATTTTACCTACAACTTTAATGTTGAAATACCCTTTAGGAAATCGCAGTGAAGGTAAGTAGTCATTGTCATATATCTATAATTTCTAATTCTCTCGTGTTTTGTGTTTTATAAATAAATTACACTTTATGGTTTAAGCTGCATGTAGTTTTTCAATTTTCTGAATTTTTTTTTTTTTTTTTTGATTTTCTAAAAATACTTTTTTTTAAATAGATAACTTCTAGTCACAATCCGTAAGATTCATTTTCTAAAATTTCATTCCTATTAGCTGTAAATAAACGGAATCCTCCAACGGGTTGGTCAATGTATTACGATGATTATTATTCGCTTGGAGCATGCGCACGGATTTATGGAAATTCCAAAGAATCGAAGGTGAAACCTGACAAATTGTATTAATTGTCCGTCATTAATATCCAAATGTTTTCGCAATGGTGTATCCCTTACAAAGTAACAAATGACAAATTTAATGAAATTTTGTGTTTAATTTATCGTATTTCACCGTTTTGTTAGTTGTGTTTAAATGACCCGGTTTTTTTTTAGGCAACCATGTTCGAAAATTAGATCCCACATGCTACATCTAGGTGGGAAATAACTTGCAACTGATATTTACTACTGGGTTGATATACCGCGTATTTAATTTTTAACCGAAAGATTTATAATAATAATAATAGTAATAATAATAATAAATAAAAAAATAATTATTTTTGTCTTTACTTTCGAGATGGTATTAATTATAATTGTTCTAATTTTTTTTATATTATTCCAAAAATTAATCCTATATATATATATGTGTGTGTGTGTGTGTGTGTGTGTGTGTGTGTGTGTGTAAAAGTATATCTTATCAAGAAAAGTTTTTTGTCCCTGTTTCTCTAATGCAGATGTTGATATTCTTGATCAATTTTTACTTTCGTGTTCTATGTTTCCTTCAAGATCTTACAACTACTATTTATTTTATCAAGAAAAGTATCAATTGCGATGAAAACAAAGAATTACCAATTGGTGTCTACTTTATCCAAACTTATTGTCGCGTTACTTTCGTTCTTGAATTTGATTTCTTTAATTTAAGCAATTTTTGGATATCTCTTTCTCAGTTATAAACAAACATTTGTTATTTAACAAAAACAATACAGATGTTACAAGCTTGAAGCATCTTTAAAATGACACCTTAAATTTCTAAATATCATTACATTTAACCAAATTATTAGGGTATCAAATTTGCCAGATTAAAGTTATGGAAAATTTTAGTTAAGGAATGGTTGTGGAACGGGTGGCAACGGTCAAATGCTTAATGTAATTGTGACGTAATTGACTGTTCCGACTTGTTGTAAAGTCAGATATACAGTAACAAAACAACACATTTAAGAAGAATCTCTTGTCATTTGGTAAGTATAAATTCACTGTATCCTAAAACTGGATATTTTTGACTTTTTATAGGTCTATGGTCCATTATTCTCAAATTTGATTTTGTACGTGACGGGGGTTTTTTAAGCTAAATTTGAGATGCTTAAACTTCCGGAGTGTTCGGTCTAACTTTCTTGATCGCAATTTACGTATGTAACTAAACTCAGCCACTTTTCAAAGTTTTTACATTGTTTTGGGATTGAGTTTTGGACATAGACTGTTATGTTTGTGTATGATTATGTCTTATTTGATAAAATGTGCATTGCATATGAAAGATTGTAAGTTTAAGGAGGGCCTTATTGCAGCCAAGAGAACAGTTCAAAATATAAATAAATAAATAAATAAATAAATAAATAAATAAATAAATAAATAAATAAATAAATAAAACAATAAATAAAACACCAAAGAAAAGACGAAAGCCGGGAAGTCTTTTCTCTTTTACTAGGATTTTCCAACTTGTACCTATTCTTAAAAAGGTTTATTTATATTTTAAAACTTCCTTATCAACCCTTCCGGGTTTATATACCCCGTTATTACGTTATCTAAAAGTCAAGATGTTAAAATTGTTCTTATTTTAATATAAGTCTGAACCATTATGGAAGTAACTTGTGTTATACTTAAGATTTTTGTACTTTTCCAAATATTATTTTTTAACGTATCTAGTAGAAGTACTTCGGGTAAGTTAAAGATATATTTTAATTTATTTGACTCTGACATGGAAGTTTAAAAACAAAACTAACACTTTTTACGTCGAATTTTATACCCTTTTATAAACTTACCTTTAAATTTTTCTTTTTTTTTTTTATTAATAAAAGAATTATAATGTCATTTATAACTTTAAGGTAAATGGCTGGACGCTTAGGTGTTTATTACTTATGCAAATACTAAGTAATAGGGAAAGAAGAATAGCTTTATGCATGTTTTTCGAACATAAAAATCCCATTTTCATTTTGTTTGAAATAAAATATTATTATCGACTAAAGTAGATGTAATATTACTGTAGTATACACATAAATTACTTTAGAAAGTTAAAAAGTGTAAGTAAAAATGTTATAATGTAATTATTTCTGTAAATTTTTAAATCCGAGTAGAATATGGGTAAATTTATTGTCACTTTAGGTATAAATAAAGTTATACATCACAATGTGATATCACCTAACGACACTTACCAACGGATGGGTTTATGAAAGCTAAAATGCGCAGTGCATGAACAATAAATAAAAGAAATCAATAACAAATTAAACTAACCGTGTTTTAAAACATTTCATTGGTTGTTAACATTTACTGAGATAATTGCCGAGTTAATAACAGTCGACAACAAACAAATCCATTGGTAAAAGATTATTTTACAACGGGACAACAATAATATTTTTGACAATATTAACTGTTAATCTATCAGACATTGACATTTTTAATATAAAACTGTTGTTACACACATATGATTTAAATGATTATTACGTATGTATTGTGTAGATTATACTCATCAATATTTTACCTTACCTTACATTCAATATTTATTTTACTAGAATAGAGTAGTTTTAAGTGCTAAACGTACACTTTTAATGTCAAATGTGAAATGAACCTACCTCTAATTTTTTTTATTTCTGATATTTGTTTTAATGAATAAAATAATTATTATGTTACTTAAAATTTAAAATGAATGTCTAAGGCTTAGTTATCTATTACTTATCCAAATACTTAGTAATTTAGAAAGAAGAATTGCTTGTAACATAAAATTATTTTTACAACTGGACTACAATGATATTTTTTACAATGTTAACTGTTACTCTATCAGACATTGAATTTATTTTATACAAACAGTGTTGTAAAACCCAGATAATTTAAATGATTTTTATGTGTGTATTACCCATGTAGATTTAACTTATATATGTTTTACTTTATCTTACATTCAATATTTTATAGTCATTGTTTTGTAATGTAGGTTATATATACTTGCAATTTCTCTTTTTACAAATTTTGCTTGTGTTTTTTGTCTATCGAGCTTTTCGGCCCCTGATAGGGGTGTTTTTCCGAAATGTGCACATGTGGCACATCGAAATTAAGCAAGTATTTGTTATATATTTACTCTTAATTAAAATCACATCAAATTTGTGTAATATATATAGGTTCTTTTAAATAAAAATTGAATTGATTGACAAATGCTTAATATTTCTTTTTAATAAATACCGAAAAGTTCAAACCGAATAAAATAACAGTTTGATTAGTGTGTTGCAGATAATGACAGTAAAACGTTTGAAATATATACAGAAAATGTGCTCACAAGGACATGCAAAACCCTTTTGTACAAAAACTTTATCATCTTGATTGGATTGGATATTTTTAAAAACCAAAAAGTTTCTTATAGTTCTGATTTTTAGTTGTTGTCCATCAATAATTTTGAAATGTATTACATAATTTTTTATGATTCCCAGCTTTTTCTCACTACTTTCTATTTCAATATGGTAAATGCAAATTAAATATAAAAATTGTCAGAAAAAATCCTTATCGAATGTGTTCGTTAAAAGCATATGTTAAATCGTAATAAATTGTTAATTTGGTTGTAGCAGGTGTCCAAGAAATTTAATTATTCAATATTAAAAACAACAACCGATATCGCTAAAATGGTGACTTATCTATCTGTTCTGTATTACAAAATATGTTTTTTTGTTCAAAGTTTTCATTTTGGTGTAGCATGTTGTCAATATATTTTTTAAGAATTTTAAAATTTTACTATTGAAAAAGAAATTTTATCCTTAAAAATTTGACGTTTTCCTATTTTGTAGCATATGTATAAATAATACTGTAGCAAGAGTTATTTTGGTTGTAATTTGTGGAATATTATCCATTTTTAGACATTACATTACACACACACACACACAATATATATATATATATATATATATATATATATATATATATATATATATATATATATATATAAGGTAAATGGGTATAGATATTGACGTCCTTATCAGTTCTAATTAATGTTCAACATCGATCGTAGTGTAATATAAAGTAGATTTATTCACCACCTTTTTAAATACTACACTTTTCAAAATTGTAAACATCAAGTAACGTTTTCTTAATAAAGAAAATTATATTTGCTTAAACAATTTTACAACAAATGTTCAACTGTGTTTCAAGTGTCCTATCAAATATTTTTCGAGATACATGTAATTGTAACTTATAAATGTTGTTACTTTTTAAACTGCTTTTTTTACAGCTTATCCTTCATGTTCAGGTGGTCAGATCTTATGTGGAGATAGTATTTGTTATTCAGGAGGAAGATGTGATGGTATTCCGGACTGTCCTAACAAAACCGATGAGTCAAATTGCACTTCGCACAGTAAGTAACACACACACACACACACACACACACACACACACACACTCTCTCCCTCTCTCTCTCTCGCTCTCTCTCTCTCTCTTCTGTATCATTTCCATTACATAAAACGTTTTCAAGAATATGTACATTAAATAATGATTGAAAAGTATTTGAGCAAGTGCTAATTTTATGTATATCATCAGTTTGTTGTATTTATTGTATTTTAAATAGAAGATATGAGCAATTTTGTTTTTAATAATATGTACTTGGTATAAGTCAACGGTATCAGGAATACAACACAATACGCTGGTGAATAATGTAACAGCCGAACACACACTTTAACAATAATTAAAACACTGTTCTTCGTTTTTCAATAATCTGATTGAAATTTTGAAACATTTATAATATGAAAAATTGTTCGACTCACGACGGACAAGGTAGAAAGAGGGAAACAGCCTTAATTGTTTAAGGTGAGTACCAGTTGATAGAACAATGTAAAACAACACAGAGATTAATATTTATTGTGCGTTTTTTTAGCATTACCGCCGCAGTGTCCGGAACAACAAAAACTATGTCCAGATGGTAGCTGTATCCACCCAAAGGATAATTGCACAATTCAGACAACACCGATGACGCTTAGTGATACTGCATCAACGTCTTTCTCTTCAACCCCGTTAAATAATACTTTGACGTCTTCGCCTTCAATGAAGTCAAGTAATACATTCCCTCCGTCTTCAAATTTAACCTCAGCACCATATTTGGAAGAAGCATTTTCTCCATGGAAAATAGTTTTAATTGTAATTGCAGTTTTGGCATTTTTGGTTATCCTTATCATTGTTTTTTATGTGGTAAGTTCATATTTTTCTTTTTTCGGGTGGAGTCTGCCTTTAGGTCAGGGACATATCATTGAATACAGATGTTACTTTCAGTCACTATCTTAGATTTTTTAACGTTCAGATTAAATAAAGCCACCTTTAATTCTAGTCTATTACCATTCTCGTATAAGCAAACTAAGTCAAACAAAAAAATCAAAACAAACAAATCATGAGTATATACACGCTTCTACAATGGCGATAACCCGATGTAATATAAATGGAACGCTGAAAAATGGTCATATGACGTGATATATGCCTCTCTATCTGCTCATGTGTGCATGTGTACATGTTTATGTGTATGTGTGTAAACCACCTGTTGTTTGCTTCAAGTTAAATATTAAATAAAATATTTATTTCTGTTTTCAATTATAACGTGTGATATGTGCATATTTAGGAAATCCATTCGTTATCAGTGACCAATTTAACCAATTTTTAAAAATATCTCCATTTGTCTTAACAGAAATATACTTCTTTTAAAATGAAAGGCAAACACCTAGCAACACAAACAGCAACTATAAAAACAAAGTCTACTAATATATTAGACAAAGGTACTTTGTTTTAAAGTGCGATTATTACCCAGAGGAAATAATAATCAATGCACGTCCATCTTTGTAGAGCCTGTCATTGATTTCCTTATGCAGTGGTGATGGCAAGAAAGATAAGAGATTTAAAAGGTCCATCTTTCCATTTTAGGGTCGATCTATTTTCACACTGTCTGTAAAAAATATCTGATAAGTACCAGTGTTTTACAGAAAGTATTATAATTATAGGAAGTTTAAGAAAAATATCCAATAAATAGCAACGATTTTATAACAACGCTATTAATATTTTTTGAAAACCTGACAAAATTATGTTTTTATTTTAGCTTGTGAACACGTTATCTATGTAATAAGAATTGTAGATTACTTCAGTAAAAATCAATTACAGTAAAACAAACAGGGAAACCATAAATTTTATGCATACATTTTGCTGTGGTCTGCGTTATTATTTATTTTATTTATCTATTTCTTTATTTCTTTATTTATTTTCAGTGCTATAAAACACACAGGAACTAGAAGGAATCAGGCACACATATATAACATGACAAAATCCTCGGAACAATATTTTTTTTATTTCTTTATGATAAGATGTCATCTTTAAATGCCGTGAAAGGTTAAAAAACTGGCATTCTACTTCAAATAAGAACTTTTTCTTAGCACATAAAGGTAATTTGACTCCAGGTCGGAAGAACAGTTGACGCATCTTCAACCTCAATAAAGGCCCGGACGATACCTTAGAAAGAGGATTTGACAGTGATTCTGTTTTTGCGCTTTCTGTACTAATATATCATTATATGAGTTTTATTACTTTAATTCTACTGGCATATTTTACAATTGACTCATCTTCAACCTCAATAAAGGCTCTGACGATTCCTAAGAAAGGGGATTTAACAGTAATTGCGTTTTGCGCTTACTATGCTAAAATTTAAATATATGAGACTTATTATTTCGATTCTACTGGCATGTTCTACAGAGAGTTAGCGTGTATCATTTATGAACAGCTAGATATATCAGCCCCAATGTATAATAATCATATCAAAAATGAGCTATGATGTAACAGAAGTTAAATCAGATCAAACTTGCTGGTAGTTTAATTAAATCAAAATCTTATATGTGTCAGAACTATAATTCAATTTCGAATAAGTCTTGTTGTAATAAAAAAAAATCTTTGAAAAATTATCAGACTGAAAATAAGAGTTACTATAGAAACATTATTAAATTAATAAAATCTATAAAATAAACTGTTATAACTCTAAAACAAAACCTCATTTTTATTTTTAACAAAGAAAAATATATAATATTGTTAACTGCATTTTTAATGTTTTTTTTTTATTTTGTAATCAAATTTTCAAATTTGAGCATGATAAAAATATACCTAGATAAAGAGTATATGTCAAAGAAAACGTCTATATAACATACCATGATATAAGATTAATTATTTAAACTAACTAGTAAGTAATATATATTTATTGGTCTGACAAACTGACAATAAAATATCATCCAATGGAATCGGTCACTGAATAAATTTCTCCATCGATATTTGATTGCTTTCAAATAACATAAAACAACAAGAATATGTCACATAACAAAATTAGTAATAATAAATAAAAAAAAAAAATAATTAGTTGCCAAAGTGATAACTATAGAGCATGTATATAACTTTTTAATGTTATTACTTCTGTTTTGCCCGTAGATAGTTAATCTTGATCAAAAATTCGCTTAATGTTTAAAGAGTAACATACAAAAATACCTGTCTAATTTTGCAAAGGAAAAATAAAAGAGTCTTTTAAGCCTATGGTTTTACGAAAGTCTTCTTGATTTTGCACTTATATGGGTACAAATTGAATACATTTGACATGAAGCGCATTATTTGACGTTTATGTACGCACACAAAAGGAAACCTATAAAACGTCGTATAAAAGGAATCTTAATAAAGAGACAGTTATATTTGATAACACGAAGCTATTTAAAGGATAAGGTATATTTACAAGCAGCTTAATATATAGAGGCATAGTTTAGATATACATAGCTTTTGAATACTCTATGTTTGTAATCTGAAAACCACTCTTTTTTTCCTCCAATTTATCTAATTTATAACAAATATCTGCTGAATTTTGATGTGCAATATGTGCACATTTCGGAAAAGCATTCCTCATCAGTGACACTAGGGGCCGAAAAGTTTAATAGATAAAAAACATAGCCAAACAGTTGAAAAATAATAAATCTAAAGATCCAAAATTATATAAATCCAAATCCAGCTAAGGAATGCTTTGCACGAGGGAACAGACCTTAGTTTTAAATGAATTTAAAAAATTAGGACGGCTGAAAATTTTGCTCAATGGTATATTTACGGGAATATTACGAATCTTTAGAGCATATTTCAAGAAAACGGGGAATCTTTAGAGATTTTGAAGAAGTAATTTGATGTAATAATTGTTAATTTTATTTTATGTGACTAAAGTTGGTATGAAAGAGAATTGTTAGTCTGAGCTATATTTAAGCTTTTACTCTTAATTTCTTGTTTTAACTGGTGTTGTATTTGTATTTATTATATTGACTATATTTAACCTTGCTATATGTTCTCATCTAGAACTTACTTTGTTTTGTTTGATCTTTTTTCTTCTAATTTTAATTTTGAAATAGTTTTCATTTTAATTACATTTAAATTGATACATAATCGCTTCATTATTTTTCAGATATAAAACACCGAGTGTATCTTTTGAAATTGTAACTTTAACGATAAAAATATTTTCAGTACCATGGTTAGTAAATGACATTAAAGAGTTTGTTCATTATTGATTGTTCAAAATAAAGTTAAAAGTATTCTAAAACATACCTTTGTTAAAAGTAAATTTTTTTTTATAAAACTCGATCTTAGAGATAAATAATTTTATAAAACTCGATCTTAGAGATAAATAGTTTATAAAAGCCGAGCTTAGATAGTTTTATTAAACTCGATCTTAGAGATAAATAAATGTTTATTTTCACGATCAACTGAAGAACCAGTTGTAATTTTTTTCAACCCGCAACGGATTTATCCTGAAAAGAGAGAGAGAGAGAGAGAGAGAGAGAAAGAGAGAGAGAGAGAGAAACGGATATTAAGAAAATAAAAAAAGATTCTCAACACACTAACAGGTTTATGTGGCCAAATTCTAAACAGTTGAATTGATTTTTCAACAACTTCTACAATATTGTGTTAATATTTTTAGCTTTTCCATCATCAATACAACTGTTTCTGTCATCTACATACGTTTTCAACATATGAAGATACAGTTCTTATAAATTTAAGAATAGTAAATTTAGTTACGATCTTTTTTCTAATTAATTATCCTGTATCTGAGATGCTAAATATACAATAATTAGTAATGAATTTGTTAATATCGCCTCCATTTTCACCCCAGTCAGAACCAATTAGATGAAACACAACAGTTCATCTGGTGCCCAGTTTTATACTTATTTTTTTAAAAAAATATAAGATCTCTAATTTTGTATGTATACATCATAGAACTGTTTTCCATATTCGTCTACCTCACAAAATTACTAGTCATTCACAAACATGTCGGCCAACGTTAAAAAAAATTTCCAAACTATTAAAATTGGCATATTAAGTCAAAAACATTAACTTCCATCAGGATGTGAGGCCATGGCTCCGGAAGGGTAAGCACCCCCTGTCAAGATAACTTCACCCGACACGCTTCAAATCAAAATTGAGAATGAAAGGTAATGGAACTACGAGACGTCAGATAATTCTGAATCTAAATAATACGAGAGCATTTGATTCTGAACTGGCTCTCAGATAACTTCGAACTCAAGCAGGAACGAGCTTAAGGGTAAACCTATTAATCATTAGATAACACAATTATCAATCGATATTTAAATAATTTATGATGATAAAATGGTCCTCAGTTTTAATAGCAAGACTACGATATAAAAAATGATAACATTGAATGGTTAATTTCTAACAAAAATGAAGTGTAACAATCCTTAATTCAGTGTGTTTGAATGCAGTGTATTTATGCAATATAGGCCTATTTGGTGAAGATAAATAAATTCAAACTTCTGTTATACTAATCTTATCATATCATTATTTTAAATTCGTAAACTACAGTTGGTATCATCTATTCAATATATAGACGGTAGATCATGTTTTGCTGTTAATAACTAGACGTCTTCTATTATCCAAAGACTCAACGGAGGAAAGATAATGTGCATGTATAAATACTGGTTTACTATCAAATATCCAACTTCAATTGAATCAAGGCTGATGATGACAATTTTCTATTGTTAGTGTCAAAGTTTAAGTTTTTTTTTTACTTTTCATTACCACAGATTTTTATTTTTATATAAAGTTTCGAAAAATCACCAAAACTTCATCAAAATATTGTTCTTTTGCTTGTTAGACGATTTTTTTTGTTTTTGCTTATTTACAAAAATCATGCATTTAATTCTTCGATTTGTTGGATCCTTTAAATATATAACAAATACCTGCTAAATTTTGATGTGCCATATGTGCATATTTCGGAAAATCATTCTTCATCAGTGACACTAAGGGCCGAAAAGTTTGTTAGATAACAAAAACTTAAGGCAAAAAGTTGAAAAATAATTCATCTTAAAATTCTTCGTTTGCTTCTCTCCAATACCAAAGCTCACTCTTACCAATGGTCAATGCTGTAGTTTGACGCGTACGAGATCCTAAACAAAAACACTATTTAAGAATTGTTTTCTACAATTTCGTCCCACAAAATATCCGTTGTTATCAATTTTTATCTATAAGTGTACATTATATTTTAAGGCTTACCTTTGGTACAATATTTTAAATCAACTATTACATATTGTATTCTAGATTTAACTTTTATGAAAAATCACATAACTTTACAAATAAAAGTGTTACCATCATTACAAAGATTTAAAATTGGTTCAAAATTGGATATGGCACCCCTTCTTACTACTTATATGTTACTTAAATGACTTAGTTATATATAATTTACGGTTATTTTTATGGAATCAAAAATTTTGTGCTTAAAGTCAAGCTTACTCTGGTATTTTTTGTTATTGATAGATAAATACGATCGCTATTAATTTTTTTATCCTAGTCAAGCAAATCAAATATATGGCAAAATATCCTATAACGTTGACAACAGTGTTTAAGATGTTTGCTTATGATCATTCTAACTATTAAAAACAGTGGCATGCATCCATATCTATCTATCGATCTATCTATCTATCTATCTATCTATCTTTATATCCATCTATCTATCTATCTATCTATCATTTTAGTTTTTATTTTTGAACAGAATTTGTTAAGTATTTTAGAACTTGACTTTATTATTATTTTTTAATTACCCTCGCTTATTTATTAGATTTATCAATTTAAAATAAAAAATATCAACAATCCAAGTAATTGAAATTTAGTATCGTATCTCTAGCTTTGGATTCATATAATTTTGGAACTTTAGATTCAGTAATTTTCAACTGTTTGGCTTAATTTTTTTATCTATCAAACTTTTTGGCCCCTAGTGTAACTGATGAGGAATGATTTTCCGAAATGTGCACATATGGCACATCAAAATTTAACAGCTATTTGTGTTATATATATTTATTTAATAAGTTTACAGAAAAAAAACTAGATTATCTTAAAAAAGTTTTTTTAATTAAGCACATTGTCTAAGCAAGGGGCAATAAAAGTGGGTCTTAAAGGAAATAATCAGAAAATAAAATAAAATAAAACGGAATAATATCAAATACATTTCCGGAAGTCAAAGCTGTAAATATTGATATAAAACTATTAACACTAAATATAAATATAAATGAATTAAGGAAAAGTTACGATGGAAAATAATATCACAAATGAAAGGTTTATGTTTTAAACAGGAGAATGTTTATTGAAATGATGTCGCATCATGATACATTTGACGTTTAAAGCCTATTATGCTGCTGTATGGTTTCCTGTGCTTGTTGGCTGTTGTTTCTCGATTTTCAATTAAAACTGGAAAACATTATTTGAGTTCTATAATAAAAATAAGATATAAAATTTAATTGACATTTCTTACTGATTTACAACTTTATTTATGTCGTTGAATTTATTGTTCTAGCATTTATGAGTATAAGAATCTTGTTTAATTTGGCTTATGATGTCTATTTATTATTGTACCAAGAATCTATTTGCAGTAATCTTGTTTTTATATTTTTTCAAATGTGTTTTATATTTAAGAACATTTTTAATAAAAACATTTAATAACATGTACTTAACGATACCATAAACTTCCCATCTAGACCACAATAAATACAAACACATTAAATAAAAAAAAAATACACGCTATTTTAACATATCTTGACCTTTATAGGTGTTAAAATGGAAATTTGGACAAATTTAAAATTTTTCTGACCACTCATAAAGATACCATTGAAATTGTTTTCTTCATTTCAACATCGTTTTTTTTATGTTTGTTTTTTCTTTTTTACATAGTTTTTTTAAACTTAAGCACGTGCAGCTCCTTTCCCATTTGTCTAAATACGTATATATCTTTTCTTTATATATTTGTTTTATGTTGTGGTATTTTTGTTAATGTTCTGGCTATTGTCCTTGATGTTTTGATGACAGTATTTTACTGCTAGGTAATGTTTATTAATGTTGTCACATTTAATCAAATATTGCTCATATTAATGTATAAATGTGCTACACTGTTAACACCCGAGTTTGTTATATCACATGTTTTAACCGAGTTGCAACGAAGTTGTACACGACTATTAATTTGATTTTGCGGATGAGCGAGCGAGCAAATGGTTGGGCGTACGTGCGTGCATGCGGGTGGCACCAATAGTTTTTTTTGCTTTTTTCTAAACAATTGCAGATATTGAACTCAAATTTGGCACGTAAGTCTACCTTCATAAGTTATATACCAAGTTTGAGTTTCATTCCGGTTCACTGAATTTTGACGAGATACGGGCCTTGGACTTTTTAACACTCAATTCATATTCTATTAAATTATAAAATCTATTAAAAGTAACATAGAGAATATGAACTAGCAACTAGCGGCTTGTGTCCCTTGTTGCCTATGCATTTTATTTTTACTTTTAACTCACAATTGTTTGTATGTATCACACTTTGTTTAATTAAGCAAACATCTAAGACCTATTGACAGAATTTACTTAAGCAGTCACAAAGACTATTAAAACAATATAAGAAGAAAAAAATCACTTAGGTATGAATCTATTATTAGATAAAGAAATAAAATATCTATGGTATCCCTTATCTCAATTTCAAGCATACGTAAGTTTGGTGAAGCAAACGTATTGTCCATTCCATTAACTCTTTATAATTCCATGAAGTCTGTATTCTTACATATGTATGAGAATCTAATCACGTGTTAATCGCATACATTATATCTACTTTCGTTTTTCCCACGGGTACTATCTACAGACACAATGACCTCCTCTTTGATATATATAGAAAACGACCTCTTCTTTGATATTCTTAATTGCTATGTCTGTGATTATCTTTAGTACTTTTTTGTTTTATCCTGTGGGTATTGTATACAATGAATTTGTCCTTCTTTAACATTTTATTGTATTAAGCTCTGTGTGACACTTGTTAAAACCCAATGCATTTCAATTTTTTTGTTTTTAATTTGCTTAGTGACATAGATACAGTTGATATCAGTATACGACTCATTAATGTTTCTGAAAAAGCAATATACAATATAGAAATACAACATAAAGAAAAGTATAAAAAACCCGTCGAATAAGCACTTCTTGTCTCGCGCAAAAAAAACTAATTAATTTTAGAATATTAAAAAAAAAAAAAAAAAAAAAAAAAAATGGGACTAAGGGACGTTGAATAAGTTTAAATACAGTGATTTCATATTCATCAACAATATTTTGATGACGACCATAAAACTTTTTGAAGGTCTTTATTAGCCTAGGCTTACAATATCCCTGACTCAACTTTTATTTATAAGCAGCTTGTTTCTTTGTAGAAAGTCTGCATAGTGGGAACAAGCTTTACCATACCGTATTAACCGTAAAACAAAAAACCTCATAACCAAGAGAAGCTAGTAGATTGCTACATAGATATGAATAGTTGACAATAGAAAAAATGACGTAATCGCCTTTGTTGTATAGCTTCAATGTATAACTTCGCCGGTGACAAATTTAGATAGTGGTCCATTATGAAGCAGAACATTGAGAATCAGTCGCATCTTTCATTCAAAGTTTACAAGAATAGATAGCATTCACTTAATTTCAAAATACAGATTAAGAATTAGATTGCTATTTATAAATCTGTTTGTAGAGATAATAATGATTTTTAGACTTTTCTCTCTATATTTAACAAGTTCTGCATAATTTCTGCATGGCATGACATAAATAGAGAAACAAATTATAACATATTTTGGTGTGTTCGATCAATAATTATATTATTCTTTCAATGTGGATATCTGCTAGTTTTTGCAAAAATAACACAAGACAAAAGTATGATTGAAATATAGCATTTATTCCAAATGCCAGTTAAATTAAACATTATTTGTAAAACATGACCATTTTACTTACAATAAATGACTAGAAACTACTGAACACTAATTACTAACAAACAAGTAATATATCTAACCAAAAATCTAATCTGTGTTAAAATTAACTACATGACATTTTAGTCCAGTTGATTTTGCAAAAAGGTGGGTCAAAAATAAACAATTTACGCCAAAATAAAATTAAATAAACAATATAGCCACCTCTAAATATCTATGGCGCTTATCATCATATTACAAAATACATGGGCTATACATTGTGATACTGACAAATTGAATAATAGTACTTTAAATAGAGGTGTTTACCCCAAAATGAGAAAAAACAAACAACTAAATTCTATTCACACCCAACATTATGTAACCGTGAAATGTTAAGCTGAAATGTCAATGGAATGGAGCTGGGTGGTGGTGGGAAAATTTTTACATCCCTTTGTAAGGTTTTCTCTACCGCCATCAAAGATCACGTGATGAATAATGAATAATTTGCGAAGTGAAAAATGATATGGGAGACTAAACCGGTGTTCAAACTAAAATAATGAAAAATAATATAATCTACTTTATGCCTTGTGTCATAAATCCACTTATATTATTCTTTCAATGTGGATATCTGCTAGTTTTTGCAAAAATAACACAAGACAAAAGTATGATTGAAATATAGCATTTATTCCAAATGCCAGTAAAATTAAACATTATTTGTAAAACATGACCATTTTACTTACAATAAATGACTAGAAACTACTGAACACTAATTACTAACAAACAAGTAATATATCTAACCAAAAATCTAATCTGTGTAAAAATTAACTACATGACATTTTAGTCCAGTTGATTTTGCAAAAAGGTGGGTCAAAAATAAACAATATACGCCATGAGCTTGTGCTGGTTACAACCAGTGCAAGTGAACCACCCAGATCTTTTCTGAATGGTTTAGTTGCATATAAAGAAACGGAAATCTTTAGACTAATGTAATACTGACGTTTTAGAACAACAACGTTTTCATGAAGATTGTCGGTTTTTTATACTTCAAGAACATAAATAAGTTTTACAATTTTATTGCATGCGTCTGCTAGACTTAACTTATGAACATTATCTAATTTTAAAACCAATAGCCAAAAAACAACAGAAGACATTTAAATGTCTAACTCGTAGCATAAAGAGACAAGACTATTTATACAGATATAACTGTATCTTAATTGATCGTAGAAGTTTGCTATTACGCTCAACATTTCCAAAAGTAATGCTCGTAATGTTGTTGTTGAATGATCTGTAGCTTTAAGTAGCCTAAAGACAAATCTAAATATAGATAAACTAACTCAAACTGCTATCTTGATGAGGACATTACGTAAAATCAGTTCTGTTAATTGTTCTTATCAGCAGTTACTTTCAGGAAACGCAAAATTAAGCTAATGAGGCGTGATAGTCTGCTTTTCTGTATTGATGTCGATTTCAGAACAAACTGACGTTTTTGTCCAAATACATATTGTTACCCCATTAACAACTAATTTGCTTTAAAGACTTCTGAAAAAGGGAATTAAGTATAACTACGATGGAACTTTGAATTTCTAAAAAATAAAATTATCGAAAACAACAAAAAGTAATAAAATAGGAAAATAAAACAAGATATACATAATACATAAAAACTCTATGATTTTTCGTTACTATCCCACTAACAGCCTCGGTGGATCAGTGGCAGAGAGTCCGCCTCGAGAACGATAGGTAGTGGGTTCGAATCCTGGCCGGATTCATACATAAGACTTTATAATTTCAAATATTGCTTCTTCGCCTGGGGTTCGGCATCAGGAGATTGGAGTATCGACTGGTTTACCCGGTTGTAGGATGATGGACTCGGGAAGTAGTATGCTTGCTAGTGGTATACTGACTTGGTGAGCTAGCATCTTAGCAAAAAGTCGCCCTGAGTGCGCGTTAGTACATGTCAGGTCATAATAAACACTAGCACTTCTCACGTATACCTGAACTTGTTCTTATATTAATTTATAGAGTTTAATAACCTTGCTCTCTTCGCGAATAGCTGAAAAAATGGTGATGCAATGTTAAACAACAACAACAACAATCTTACTTTCCTAGTTATTTTACAACAAGTATTATATTAGCACGCGTAAGAATTAAACATTTAATAATAATAAATTAATTAAAAATTAATTATAAAATGTTAGAATTTGCAGTAACCAGTACAAACCTAGAATATTTATCATTCAAAATATTAGTTATAAAGTATACAAAATCCTTGTAGTATTAATTAGCATACAACAATCTTATTTACTGATGGTTTCCAGATGGCATCTCCTCTTACATTGTAAAATCATATCAATTAAAGGAATTCCTGTGATTGTTTTTTATTTACTTTAAACATTCAAGTTAATTGTCCCAAAGATTTTTTGTAGTGCTTTTTTGTAATATTTTCATTGTATTATCAAATTTCTAAAATGTCATTTTTATTTGGTAAACATTTGAGTCTAGACCGTTTTAATTCCTCTTCATCTTCCTCTGTTTGAAAAAAAGGAACAAAATCCCTAGCTTGTAATATCTTAGTTTTGTTAGAAACATTCCAAATATGTTTGAAATGTAATAACATTAAAAAATTCAACAGCTTGTCAACCTAATATGGATTTTATGTAGACGCTGTGACTAATGTAAGCTTAATACACATTAAAGACTGAATTTGTTGGGTTTTCCAAAAGAAATAAATTGAAGTCTTAGAAACACTAGGTATATATATATATATATATATATATATTATAAACCATTACAAAAATCCGATGATTGAAAGTGGAATGCATCAAAGTGTGTCTGGCTTCTTCTAAAGATTGTTTCAAATTGGAATATATGAGCAATTCAACCCAGTCTTAAACAAGGGAAGTAAACAAGTACCTAAAAGAAACATTTATCTATGTAACTAACACATATTGTAAACATACAAACGTACGTATTTTGGCGCAATTTATATTCTCGACTAATTTGCGTGGATTTAAATTAGCATAAAACAATTTCTAAGAAACAAATTATAAGTCAAAACATGTATTTAGCAGTGTATTTAAATTAGCGCTGTCCTAGCACGAAAATTGCTAAAATTGCTTAACACTGGTCTTGACAAAAGAAACAACCATGGTGTGATTCGAACCCAGGCGATTGAGATTGTGATCTTTGGACAATGAGCTTATTATGATTCCCCACCACCAAAGGTTTTTACATCCATGGATATTCAATGGGGGAGGGGTAGGAGGGTAGGGTCTTAAAAACAAAAATCACCAATTTTTCCTTAAACATTTTGCTGTGTACTATTAAACCATGTATATATTTGTGATCAGCATCTCAAGGCGCAACAATTCATATAAAACATTATCCCTGGGTTACCTTTAAGGGATGGTGCTTGGTAGGGCTTTGTCATAACTTTTAAACTGTCGAGATCCCCACCCCTTAACTATAAATTTTCTGGTTCCTAATAAAATAATGAATGACATGTGTACACCTTAGGTCCTTTCCCATTGTACATGTAGGGATGGGTGGTGCTATGTAACGTTTAAACGATTGTGATCCCCATCCCTTATGAATGTATTTTCTGATTCCGTATGAAAAGTTGAATAGAGTGATATTAATAAAGGGCACCTAAGGTGATTTCTCACTATGGGTGGTGCTGGGTGGTGCTATGTACTTGTATAACTTTTAAATAGTTAAAATCACTCCCATTTATCTTTATATTTTCTTGTTTGACTTTTAAAAAGAGTGATAAAAGCCTCCAGGAAATCATTTTCAAGAAAGATTGGGGGTGGGAAGCAAGAATTCTTAACATCCACCCTCAGTCAAGAAACAGTATCTTATGGCATACTTGATTTCATTTCTTAAGGCAAGTTTACAGGATTTAATTCCTATTCAAAGAATTGAAAACAAATTCAATAGCATTATTACACGTTTTCTCATAAGTATAACTGCTTTAATCTCCTCGCCAATTACCCATTAATATGTAGGTTATGGCTACTTTACAATCATGACACACGTCAATCAAATTTGTTGGTTAAACGCCTCACAATTCCTGAAATAGATTTGCTATCAATCAAAGTTGAATGCTTGTCCAATCAAAACACACCAGCTTATTGTAACTGCAAAATTTATGGATAGGGCCTTCATGGGCGCCGCTAAATTAAATAAAAGAATACGCACAAAAGTGTTAGCCGAAGGCAAACACCAAGCGCCTATGGCGCTTCATGCTAGGGGGGTGCGGGGGCATGCTCCCCCGAAAAATTTTGAATTTAGTGGTGTAAAATGGTGCAATTTGATGCCTTTTGGAAGGTTTTTTTGGGACTAAATCCTATGAATACACCACCTACATCATAAGAGAAAAACACATTTAGGATACATTATGTGATAAAAACCATTTTATTCCCTCTGCAGAACTCACCAGATGGTGACAGGAAAATATAAAAAATTCCTATAGATATCCCCACGATGGTTTTTTTTTTGTTTGTTTTTTGTTTTTGTTTTGTTGTTTTTTTTTTTTGCTTTTGTTTTATTCTCTTTTTTTATTTCGATTTTGAAACAACAGCTCAAGCCACATCCTGCATTTCTTCTCCGCGCTCAAATGCTAATGCAATGCGTCTATGGCCGGTGGCGTCATACTGTTTTAAAACCTCATCAGCATCCATCTGCCTGTTACGATGTATATGCATCAAGCGAGTCCAGAAAGGCGTTCTTGGGACATTGTGTTTCTCAAATAAGTTTTCAATCTGCGAAGACTACTAAATGAGCGCTCAGCCGATGCTGTTGACACTGGCATGGTTAAAAGTGTGTGAAATATTGTATATATATTTGGATAAAGCATGTGCGACTCATCCAATGCTTCACATAGACGCTTGCATTTAACATTTTGAAGCTGATAGCATTTTTCCACAATTCCAGCTCATCGTCTATATTGTCACGATGAGGCAAGAAATCACTGTAACACTCCTTGATATCCTGCCACATGTCATTTGTCAGCAAGTTGATTTTATGACTCAGGAGGTATTGTGCTTTTAGTCTTGGTCTGGAATCACAGAGTCTTTCTTGTAATTGAGTCTTCAGATGGTCAACAAATTCATTAAAAACATTTAGTCTCCAGTACTCCTTGGCTGTTTCAGCATGTACATTTGTCCTATGTATTTGCCTTGCTGCAGTACGTGGTTTATCAACAGTTATTTCATTTGCATCTGCAAGAGAAGTGGCTTCATGCCATACTTTATCATAGAAAGACACATCCTCCCGTTTTGAGGACAGAAATGTCACCAACGCATGAGCTTGATCAGCTGCCCTTACAAGGTCACATTCAGGATTCTGTAGTCCATCCGAAATGGGAGATAAATACTTGAGAGTGTTGTGACAGATAAAAACACATATGACAAAGTCAAAAGAATTTATAGCTTTAAAGAAAGAAAAAGCTTTCGAACTTACTTGTGTATCTTTGAAAGTTTGTAGTTTCTCAAGGGTGTCAGAAATTGCTTTAAGTTTTTTATGATAGACTCTACACTATTTGCATGATTAGACCAACGAGTTTCACAAAACCTTTTAATCCTAATACCACCAGGGTTTACATCTAATATGCCTGAAGTCTCTGTGGAGAAGAAGTTATGAAATAGAGCATATCGCCTGCAATCCCAAACATATTCCGAATTTGTGTGATTTTACAGGAATGACAAATAGCGAGATTTAAATTATGGTTTCTGCAATGAATATATACAGCTTTTGGATGTTGTCTCTGTACTCTCGCTTGCACTCCCCGTATATGTCCGCTCATATTACCAGCGCCATCATAACCCTGTCCAACAATGTTGTTGGCATCCAAATGAAACTCTTCAATTTTGTCAAGAATAATTCCAGTCAGTGTCTCACCTGTGGTGTCCCTAGTTGAATCAAAAGAAATGAAATGTTCTTGTACAGTGTGTTGGCCATCTGTATTCTGTACAAACCTAAGACATAAAGCAAACTGCTCAGTGTTACTGATATCAGCAGACTCGTCTGCCAAGACAGAAAGAATTTTGCATTTCTGCAACTGGACAAAATATCCTGCCTAATTTGATCACCACATAAATAAATAAAATCATTTTGAGTTTGATGACTGATATATTTGGCATTTGGAGGAGAGTTTTGTAAGTGATAATTCAATGCTTCATCAGTCTCTGCACGAAACTTTAACAATTCCCTAAAATTACTCGAATCGTCCGTTTTGCCCCGAAGCGCTATGTTTTGCTTACCGCATAAAATTATGGTTTTTATGATAGAAATCAATGCCGAACGATTTCTCTCAATTTTTTCCTTGTACGCTGATGATATTTTTCAGCAATACTTGGAGCGTCATTTTTGCAGACGCGTAGAAAATTTTTACTGAGTTCAACAGCACGCATGTGTTCTTTTGTGCCTAAATGAGTATCTACTACTTTTTTAGCATTACTCCAATCAGTTAAAGGTTTTGTAGACAGTACATTTTGATTTTTGCTAAAAGCAACACAGACATTACAAAGCACACCGTCCAAACTTGGGCTGTAGCTGAGAGTGGGATATTTGTCCTCATCAAATACAAAATTTGGAACTCTGCGTTGCTTCTTACCAATTAATGTAAGAGGAGCAGACCAACTTTTGAAATGGGGTTTGAATTTTTTCTGCACAATATTAAACCTTTCCAAATCAGATCTCTCACGGCAAGAATTGAACTTTATTGTACCAATGTCGAACATCTCAAATTCATTGTCAGATTCAATATTTTTGTTATCACTTGCATTTAATTTTTTGCACCTATACTGCATTTCTGAATTTTCAATGCCCGACTCAGACATGTTCAACTTTGTTTTTTCGCTTTCATCACAAATATCCAAATTTTCAGTACTTTCACAATCAACATCAGAACAAGATTGTGAAGGTTCCAAAGTAAAATTTTCAAAATCTGACACTTTCGGTCGTCTTTTGACCCAAAATTCTAGACTTTGCTGGCTTGATCCGGTTCGCTTACTCGTGTTTCCTGTTCTTTTATTACACAGAAAATAATTAGGTTCCTAATCTATCAGAACATTATAAACGAAGTGATATAGGAATCGATAGAGCTATAGATCATGGACAGCGTTCTTTTGAGTCAGCGTTCTTTTGGGTAGTTGTTATGTTAATGACGTCATCTGAACTCATTCTCTTACAAGTTAGCATGGGCGCCGCAACTATCACTACGGTTATTCATTCATCAGCGTTCTTTTGAGTCAGCGTTCTTTTGGGTAGTTGTTATGTTAATGACGTCATCTGAACTCATTCTCTTACAAGTTGAATGTACAACGAATAACCGTAGTGATAGTTACGCACACTAACAAACAATATTTGACTCCAGTATGATACTGGAGTCAAATATTGTTTGTAAGTGTGCGTAGTGCAATAAAGATTATATTATATCATAACAATATTAATGTATCTGCTGTTCGGGGTTTTGAAAAGTATACGCACGTGCGTATTGTGCGTAAAGGGTGCGGCGCCCATGGTCTTTGTCAGAAGATAGAATTCATGATTTTGATCTATTGAACCTGTAAAATTTACATAAAGTTCGAATTATAAATTTATACATACAGATTCGGACTTCCGCGATAAATTGGTTTCTTTTAACGAAAAACGTTGTTGCAACGGTGGAGTATGAGGGAATGAAAGAGTTTATAGAGTATGGATGGTGGAGAATCATACGTAACTAGTATCCCAGTTACAATCTCTAGTTTTTACATTGCTTTGTGATTTGGACATAGACGGTATGTTTTGATTTATAACATCAGTAACCAGTTGCTCTACAGGAATATTTAAAATTATATCTTTTGTAAGTTAAAGAGTTTACATCAAACTGACATCAGGTAGACAACACTCCTGATTAAAACAAATATCCAATTAAACAATTTCCGGAAACAGTAATCTACCGTTTCCTATTTGTTTGGTACAATGTTCGCGGGAAACAACATATTGGTTCAAGCTGCTTCGATGCAGCATAAAATTTGGCGGTAAGCCAGCTGGATATGTTTGCAAAGGAAGGGTAAGGATCATGGTTATCATGGAGAAAATAAGGGTTAAGGTTTTTCTATTTAGAAGCATTGAAAGGTATCTCAAAATTTATGGAGCACATCTTTGACTAGATGAAGCAGGATTGAAAGGCAGTTTATTATTTCGGCTAAAAAGCTTTCCGATAGGGATTGTTTTCGCGGAAACGCTTTGTTAAAAGGTTTTCCAGGACTGACCAGACAAACATTTTCAAAACTGTGTAGAAGTTAAGTGTAAGGAGGATAATGATTGCCTGGGGCTTCTTCTAAACTCTTGGGCTTAAATTGGCACGTTAAATCACTCTGTCTGCACGCACTGCAAGGGTAAAAATTTCTGTCACTTCACCTGGTGACCTGTTGTTATATGTAAATATATAACACAAATACCAGTTGAATTTTGATGTGCCAGATGTGCACATTTCGGAAATTCATTCCTCATCAGTGACACTAGGACCGAAAAGTTTGATAATAAAAAACATAAGTCAAACAGTTGGAAATAAATGAATCTAAAGTTCAAAAATTATATAAATCCAAATCCAGCTAAGGAATGCTTTGCATGAGGGAACAAACCTTAGTTTTAAACAAATTTTACAATTTAAGGCAGCTAAAAATTTTGCTAAATGGTACATTTTCTGACAGCACAAAGTACTGCCTACTGACTTATGGATACCCTCGGTTCTTGACTGAGATGTTAAACACCATTAAAGTATAAACAATTGAAGCCCGTAGATTTATGTGTAAAAAATAAGGTAAATCATTTCATTTTTAAGCTAAATGTTCATTGTTAGGGATCTAATGTCCATGTACTGTAAGAAGAACTGACCAAACTTTAACTCATAAAGTTTTTATATTAATTGTAATAAAAGATATATTTTATCATCTACTGTCATTTTCATCTATTACTCTTCTGAAGGGCAAAAAGAAACAAACATACAATTTCCAAATGAACACCAATGGGCAAAACCAGGCCAATAGAACCAAAAGACATTATCAAAAGAACAGTTGAAGCAAAGAGGCAAGTGATGGGGGGAAATTTAGAAGTAATTGACATCATTGGCTCAAGAGGTCCGGTTCCAACATGTCATCAACTTTTAAATACTGGTTGTAAACTTGATGAAGGTAAGTTCTGTTCATAGTTCTGATTGACGTTTGTTTCACAAGACTGATAACATTGCTGATCATCAAACAAGAATGTAAAGGGCTTCTATTGAATTTGCCTTTGGTTTTAGAATAAATGGGATGGTCAAGGGCCTGAAAATACTATATCACGTCATTGGACAATTACCCCAGTGTCCTTCCAAAGTTAGAGATTTTATAGTCTGTCGTCTCAATAGGTTTTCATCCTTTGTTCCATTGTCTGTTCCAAGTGACTGTATTACCATTTATTTGTATTGTATTTTCTTTTTTGCTTTGTCAATTACATGACTTTGTTGCACTTTTTTCATTTTTTCCTTCTCATAATTAATATGCTGCAGAAAGTTAGAATATATGCCACAAACTTATTACAAATTACTGTTTATATAATCATTAAATTATTGATTTTGAAACGGCAACCAAATTTCAAAACTGTTTAACTCAGCAAAAGTTGTAAACAATACAATTGTTTTTCAGATGAAATTTTACAAATATATGTTTTAAATTTCAATTTATTTTAGAAAATCCCAAGTGCAAAATTTTAGAGTCTGACTATAATGTAATTCAATCATTTTAGGTATCAAACATTGTACTTTTGGGGTTTTAATTTAATGTATTTTTATTTCATTTTTTTTGAAAGATGGCTTTTTTTGCACCTTTTGTTTATATGTTGAAGTCAATTGAGATTTGTGTCAATGAAATCAAATCTGTTTTGTTCTTGGAAGTCAGCCAAGCTTTTTTCATTAGTGCTGTTGTACGTCGGTAAATTAAATCCTTGAAATGGAATCTGTTTTGGAAGCTTGGAGGTTTAGTGTATCTTATTGTAGAGTGCAATTGCACTTAGATATACATGGAAGTAATGTAATTCACTTTTACATGAATTAAAAATTAGCTTAAAGAAGTTATCTAACTATCTGTCTTTGTAAAAATCAAAAACAAATTTTATATTTTGGAGTTAAAGAACATAAATTTTTTCCTTGTGTTCTATTTTTTGGAAATATTGCATTGTAGATTATACATTTTGAAATATTTTTTTTTAATCAGCCATATGTTAAATGTCAAGATTGTGACTTGTTATTTAGAATATCAGGCTAAATATGTAAAGATGTAGTTAAGTTTAATGCTGAACTGTTTTAGAAGGGTTGGGTTTCAGTTTTGATAGTTTTTTATTAATAAATATTTTCAAAATGAATTTAAGTTTAATAAATGATAATTTTTATGACAAAGTTGTTATCTTTTTGGTCTTTGTCACTTTTTTGGTCATTTGTGAATATATTTTGAAGCAGATTTTAATTTTTGTAAATCTTTCCTAATTTCATTGCTTAGTTGTTAACATTTTTGGCATTGATGAACAACTTTTCTCATAATATCTCTTGCTCTTTTTCTGTAACCGAATATGGTTTTTGATGAAAGATATTTTGTTACACATTTTTACAAATTTGTAAATTTGGTTTATGGAGCCATACATAATACTATAAAGATATGTTTTTTTGGCTATGAAGAATTGTAACTAGTTATCATTTATCAGAGGAGCATATCAATTTTAAGTTTATTGAGCCTCTTGTTTGCAGTTAACTAGCAATTTTTTTGTATCAAATGAGTAGATTGAGCATACTGAGACTTTTGTTTACATTTATGTCATGTTATCTCAAATGCCACAGGGAAATGAAATACAGGTAATTTAAATTGTATGAAGTATGAGATAAAGAGGTTTGTGAACATGCAACAATGAACATGACATACAAGGTAAACTTTACATCCATGTTTTGTCATTAAAACTCCAGTAATTCATGGTTGCAACATATATATATATTACATATATATATATATATATATATATATATATATATATATATTAACTATTGCAAAATTAGCTGTTTTGTTTTTATGGAGGAAATGCATTGAGGTTTAAACATGTGGGCGTTGTTAATTTGACATTGAGGTTTAAACATGTGGGCATTGTCAATTTGACAATCTTTGTGAGACAATTATTTCACATAATCATATAAACTATATTTTGTGTCACAGGAGTGGCATTTTACAAAAACATAGGCCTTGTTTTTACGTGTTAATTTTTTTTTACTGTTGTGATCAGTTTGACATTGAGGTTTTAAATAATGTGAGCATTGTCAGTTTGACATTGAGGTTTTAAATAATGTGAGCATTGTCAGTTTGACATTGAGGTTAAAAAATGTAGGCATTGTCAGATTGACATTGATGGAAATAATATTGTGGGCATTGTCAGTTTAACATTGAGGTTTTTAATAATGTAAGCATCGTTAATTTGACATTGAGGTTTTAAATAATGTGAGCATTGTCAATTTGACATTGAGGTTTTAAATATTGTGAGCATTGTCAGTTTGACATTGAGGTTAAATAATGTAGGCATTGTCAGATTGACATTGATGGAAATAATATTGTGGGCATTGTCAGTTTAACATTGAGGTTTTTAATAATGTAAGCATCGTTAATTTGACATTGAGGTTTTAAATAATGTGAGCATTGTCAATTTGACATTGAGGTTTTAAATATTGTGGGCATTGTCAGTTTGACATAAAGGTTTTCAATAATGTAAGCATTGTTAATTTGACATTGAGGTTTTAAATTATGTGAGCATTGTCAATTTGACATTGAGGTTTTAAATAATGTGAGCATTGTCAATTTGACATTGAGGTTTTAAATAATGTGAGCATTGTCAGTTTGACATTGATGTTTTAAATAATGTGAGCATTGTCAGTTTGACATTGAGGTTAAATAATGTAGGCATTGTCAGATTGACATTAATGGAAAATGATATAGTAGGCATTGTCAGTTAACACTCCTGAGGCCCTTATTTGAGTGCAATCTTCATCAAACATTGTCAGATTGATCATCTTTACAAAAGCTAGCTCAAGTTTGTATATGGGCTGTGTTGGGTTAAGAAGTAGGCCACTAGGCGAAATAATAGAAAAACCTTGTTAACACTCCTGAGGCCCCAATTTGAGGGCAATCTTCATTTTACTTATTCAGTATAATCCTCTTGACAAAAGCTAGCTCATGTTTGTATATGACCCATGTTGGGTCAATAAGTAGGTCACTAGGTCAAATTATAGAAAAACCTTGTTAAGACATCTGATGGCTGAATTTTAGTCCAATCTTCATCAAACTTAGTCAGAATGATCCTCTTGGCCAAAGCTAGCTGAAGTTTTTTTCTGGTTATGTTGTGCAAATAAGTAGGTCACTAGGTCAAATTATATAAAAACCCTGTTAACATATCTGAGGGCTCAATTTTAGACCAATCTTCATCAAACTTGCTGAGATTCATCCTCCTGACAAAAGCTAGCTCAAGTTCATATATGGGTCATGTTGGGTCAATAAGTAGGTCACTAGTTCAAAATATAGGAAAAATTCTTTTAAAAGTAGAAGCTCCAGTTTGCCAAAATCAAACTGAGTGTAATCATTTTCAGGTGAGCATTTAGGGCCTTCATAGCCCTCTTGTTTAAAGTTTCTCTTGTTGATTCAAACATCAAAACTATTTTTGGATTCATAATGCTACTGGTCATATTTGATTTCAAATAAGTCACGTTTACAAATTACAAATTTTCATTTTTTTGTATTTGTCAAATTTTTATGTTTGGACTAATTAAATTTGATTCATAGTCATTATTGCAGCAAACTCAAATTACCTGCCATCAAAGTACAGAAAAAAAACGAAACTGTTTTACTTAGTGGAAATTTCCATTACTATCCATTATTAATTGCAGAAATACAGAATAATAAACATGATTTAAATTCAATACTTCGTGAAAAAATTGGGCTACAAAATTAATGCTTACAATAGAGAGAAAAAAAAGGTTTTTTTACAAATTAAGATAAAAATAAGTACTTAGTACTTATAATGTACTACTGTGTTATTGTATTATATTGTACTTTGTATAAATTTTACATGCCCGTCTATGACGGGACGTATTATGGTATGGCGCAGTCCGTCTGTCCGTATGTCCACACGTCGTACACTTACTCAAGAATGCTTTGAGCATTTGTAATGAAACTTTTGTGAAATGTTTGTTTATAAGGCAGAGAGCTCCCTTTTGTTTTTGAGATTTGTATGTTTTCTCGTTGCGGAGTTATTGACCTTCAATTGACAAATTTTAGGCATTTTTTTGCATGTTGTACAATAACTCAAAAATGCTTTGAACAATTTGAATAAAACCTTTGTGTTATATTTGTATCTATGGCAGAGAGCTCCCTTTTATTTTTGAGATTCCTTTTTTTTGTCACTGCGGAGTTATGGGACTTTAATTGTCATATTTAAGGCATTTTTTTGCATGTTGTATAATAACTCAAAAATGCTTTGAACAATTTGAATAAAACTTTTGTGTTATATTGGTATCCATGGCAGAGAGCTCCCTTTTATTTTTGAGATTCCTTTTTTTTGTCACTGCGGAGTTATGGGACTTTAATTGTCATATTTAAGGCATTTTTTTGCATGTTGTATAATAACTCAAAAATGCTTTGAACAATTTGAATGAAACTTTTGTGTTATATTGGTATCCATGGCAGAGAGCTCCCTTTTATTTTTGAGATTCGTATGTTTTCTTATTGTAGAGTTATTGGCCTTTAATTGTCAAATTTTAGGCATTTTTTTTTGCATGTTGTAACTCAAAAAACATTTGAACTTTTTTTATGAAACTTTTGTGTTATATTTGTCCTGTAATCAAAAAGGTTTGTGAATAATCATTGAGAAATAAATTTGCCACTTTTGTTTTTAAAAAATATGTTTCAGCTAATTGTCAAGTTGTTTAAGACATCAAAAAAGAAGTTTAAATATCTGACGGGCGTATCATGTGCTCCAGGCGCAGCTGTTTATTTACCCTGCTATACATAGCAGTAAAGTTGTATGTTATAACCTCAATTTTAATTGACAGGTCATTCTTCCCACCCATTACCAACCCACCCACCTATCCATCAGTGTATGTGTCCAGTTAAGTATTCTGTTATGTGTTGCAAAGGCCAACTGACCTAATGGCATTGTTGATTGTGCTCCAGGTTGAGTATTGCTAAGGACAGCTGACCTATGGCAATTTGTTGATTGTGCTCCAGGTTGTGTGTTGCTATAGCCAGCTTACCTGATGGCATTGTTGATTGTGCTCCAGGTTGAGTATTGCTAAGGACAGCTGACCTAATGGCATTGTTGATTGTGCTCCAGCTTGTGTGTTGCTAAAGACAGCTGACCTAATGGCATTGTTGATTGTGCTCCAGCTTGTGTAATGCTAAAGACAGCTGACCTAATGGCATTGTTGATTGTGCTCCAGGTTGTGTGTTTCTAAGGCCAGTTGACCTAATGGCATTGTTGATTGTGCTCCAGGTTGTGTGTTGCTAATATTAGTTGAGTTTATGGGATTGTGAATTGTGTTCCAGGTTGTGTGTTGCTAAAGCCATTTGAATTTATGGCATATGGAATCATACTTTAGGTTATGTGTTGATATAAATGACATTGTGAATTGTAATTCAGGTTGTATTTTGGTAAAGCCAGCTGAGCTTATGAGATTGTTGATTTTGCTTCAGGTTGTATGTTGGTAAAGCCAGTAAATCTTCTGGCATTTTAAATTGTGCTTCAGGTTGTGTTTTGCTGTAGCAAATCATTCTTTTAGTTTTATGATTTGGGAGCCTCAGGTTGTGTGTTGGTACAGCCAGCTGACCTAATAGCATTGTCGATTGTGCTTCAGGTTGTGTTGGTATTGTCAGTTGATCCTTTGGCATTGTGAATTGTGTTTCAGGTGTTTGTTGGTAAAATAAGCTGTGCTTAATGGTATTTTTTAATTTATGCTTTAGGTTCTGTGTTGTTAAAGCCAGTTGAGCTTATGGCATTCAGAATGTGTGTTCGTATAGCCAGCTGAACATACATGATTGTTGACTGTGCTCCAGTTTTTGTCTTGGTAAAGCAATATCTTACACCAATGCAGGGCTTTTTGAAGCTCACTTGATAAACTTGATATGTCGGAAATATTTTGAAAAAGAAACATGAATGAATAGAAAATAATATAATCAATAAATGACACAAAACTAATAATTTTTCTTTCATTGTTAAAGTCCCTAAAATATTAAAATAAAAACTACAACTGTCAATTTTAATAACTATATAATAATATTGGTGATTTGGTGATTTGTGTATTCATTTTATAACTGTCAAATTGGAGAAGTTATAAGTCGAATGCAAATCGAAAGGGACGTAACTAGTCCTCAGAATATTGTCCCCGTCTACAAAGGTCACTTGTCAACAAGGACCACTTTTAGCAAGTCCCTCAAGTGACCTTTGTAGACAGGTTTTACAATATAAATATATATATATATATATATATATATATATATATATATATATATATATATATATATATATATATATATATATATACAGTCAAACCCGGTTAATCGCATAGCCTCCATGATTCAAAACTATATGCGATTAACTGATATATGCGATTAAGCGGGTTTTACAATTTAACACATATCAACAAAGTTCCTGCATAGATGATGTCAATTAAATGATTATGTGTGTAAGAAAAGTAGCTTTATATTTTTGTGTGAAAAAAAGAGAAAAATCTGATTAATTTCCATCCTACATCTAGAGAATAATTTTGTACAAAAAATAAAGAAAATTATTTAATTGAAACCAAAAAAGTGTTTGTTGTGTATCGGCAAGATAAATTCAAACCAATACTTCTACGCCCTTGCCGTTTAAAATATCAATGGGATGTACTATATGATAAAAATATTTTCCCCTCCTACCTCTATTGAGATTTAATAAAAAATTTTAAAAGCATTTTCTCGTGAAAAAATGGCACCCTGAAAATTCAGAATTGCCGATGTAGCTCAATGAAAAAGTTTTCACCCGACATTTGAAGTTATTATCAGCATTGCTACACACATAAAACATTGTTTTAATGTATATTTTCAAATTATCTATATGTTAAATTTACCTTTTGTGCTGTTTATTTCATTAAAAAATTTAGTTTTTATGTGTTTGTTGATCAATAACCGCGACACAAATGCAATACACATCGAGGACGCCATCTTGGAAAACATGCAGCCAGTACAGTTAATATAAGAGTTACTTCCCTTTAGCCTTTGTTATACATACCAAATGAAATTCACTGACGATGACTGAATGGGGTCATATGCAAATAGGATGCATACCAGAAAAGTTCAACACATTTTTTAACCAATGAATATAACAATATTTTTTTTACTGACGACTGTGTATTTCCGTTTTTCCAAAGTTACCCATTATAAAACAACTTATTCTGAGAGGTTCAAATGGGTCATTTTACACATAAATGTAATTCCTTTTAATTTTGCCATAATTTTTAAACCTCACATCGGCACTTTTTATTAGATATGAGATGTTTTTATGTCTTTCTTTATTAATTTATTAATAATTTTTTTCTGAAATGTTACAATGGTGAAAGAGGTCCCATACAAAAACCCACATGGTATCCTCCTTGATAGACACCCGACAACTGTGTCATTTAACAATCAGCTGGTTATGGCTTCTTTCATTTATTCGATGGGATTGCTTAATCACTGTTAATAAACAACTGTTAACCAAGCGTAACAATGTTTTGGATGATGAAACAAAAACATTAGACAAGCGACTTCAGGTATTAACTGATTAATAAACAAAAACCTGAATTTTATCTTTGATATTTTAACCATTGACTGTCACGTACACACGTGGTAGCATTACTTAGTTTTATTTAATAATGCTAAATGTTCGACCGAATGTAGATATCTCACGTGATTGTGTTGTTTTAACAATTTATTAAGTGTACCATTGTACAACTAATTAATGATTCACCTGTCATAATTCTCTTTATAAACTATTTTGAAGAAAAATTACAAAAATTTAAAATTATTAAAGATGGTTGGAGATCCGGTCGAGAAATTTTCTATGCGATTAAGCGGGTTTGGACTTTTTGGCTTTGCAATTAAACGGGTATTTTTTAATAAAATTCATAGGAAATGGTTTTGGATTTTACAATCCTATGCGATTATCTGATTTATGCTATTATCTGATATGCGATTAAGTGGATTCGACTATATATATGGGGGCCTCCGTGATTCAAAACTGTATGCGATTAACCGTTATATGTGATTAAGCGGGTTCTACTATTTTACACATATCGACAAAGTTCCTGCATAGATGGTGTCAATTACATGATTATGCATGTAAGAAAAGTAGTTATATATTTTTGTGTGAAAAAAAAAAAAAGAAAAATCTGATTAATTTCCATCCTACAACTAGAGAATAATTTTGTACAAAAAATAATAAAATTATTTCATGATTTAATTGCAACCAAAAAGTGTTTGTTAGTAAAACGGCAAGGTAAATTCAAACCAATACTTCTATGCCCTTGCCGTTTAAATATCAACGGGATGTACTATATGATTAAAACATTTCCCCTTCTACCGCTATTGAGATTTAATAAAAATTTTAAAAGCATTTTCTCGTGAAAAAATGGCATCCTGAAAATTCAGAATTGCTGATGTCGTCCATTGAAAAAGTTTTCACCCGACATTTGAAGTTATTATCAGCATTGCTACACAGACAAAACATCCTTTTAATGTTCGACCGAATGTAGATATCTCACGTGATTGTGTTGTTTTAACAATTTATTAAGTGTACCTTTGTACAACTAATTAATGATTCGCCTGTCATAATTCTTTTTTAAAACTATTTTGAAGAAAAATTACAAAAATTTAAAATTATTAGAGATGGTTGGAGATCGGGTCGAGAATTTTTCTATGCGATTAAGTGGGTTTGGACTTTTTTGGCTGTGCAATTAAATGGGTATTTTTTAAAAGAATTCATAGGAAATGGTTTTGGATTTTACAATCCTATGCGATTATCTGATTTATGCTATTATCCGATATGCAATTAAGTGGGTTCGACTGTATATATATATATATATATATATATATATATATATATATATATATATATATTAAAAAAATATATAAAATTTAATTGTTGATTTGCACAGTAAATATGAAAGTACATTAATGTAGATATAAACAAGTGAGTTTGTTTAGAATTGTGTCCATTTTGTACTTGACGTTAAATAAATGAAACATGTCTGATGTATGTAAAACCGTAGGTATTAAAAGCATGTCAAAAACTGTGAGACTATATATACTGATGGGGTGTTAATCATTGTTGATAAGCACCATTGTAATGTCTCTATCCAATAGATTACAGTTTACAGAATGTAAAAAAAAATTTCTGAAATTAGATCTACAAGAAATATTTTGTATTGGCAGAATCTCTTACTAACTTCTATTTCATGCTTGCAAATCACGTATAAATTTAATTCGAACTTATTGCTTCAAACAGTTTTTATCCAATATCTACAAAGGATAACGTCTGAATCAATTCTTCTGATTTTTAAATTCTTTCCAGTTCAAAGAGACAGACACTTCTGAAAGCTTATAACCACTATGTTAGTATTTGTAACATCAGAATAATCCTTTATAAAGGGTTTAAAGCATTTTTTAAACATCAGTTTTTGAACAATTTTATCTTCATTTATAAACATTCAGAATTTCATATTATGTTATATCACTTTGTAATCCTTCATCAATCATTGTACCCAAGGACAGTTTTATCCGGAGCAGTAGAGAGACTATTTTGAAATTCGATTCCGATTCAGGAGCAAAATGTCTTAGAATTTGGATCATATATCATGGTTATTGTTGGGCATTATTCCCCTTTGACTAAAGAAATCCTTTAAAAATCTTCAATTATAAACATAATGGGAACAAAATCAAATGTGACATTCTTATCATTTACAGACTTGAGGCTATAGTTCATTGGTCATGTCAGTGTAATCACTATCAGCACCAAGTGTGATGTTTCAAGTGACTTTTTTCTTCATTTATGATTAACGTAGACATGCATGCCATATTTGCAAATTAAACTTTGTAATTTATGGTTTTACAAAAATTTAAACATAGTTTTTAGAAAAATTGTAAATAAATTTTGTGTAAACAAAACATACAAACAATAAATAAATCAATAAATTATTCATTTTAAATTCTTAGTATTAAAATTAAAAAACATCTAGGATGGTGGAAGAAACTGGAGTGCCCAGAGAAATCCACCAACAAATCAAGCAAGGAAACGAAAAGACTTCTCACACTAAGATCTGCCCATTAGTGGGGTTCATACCTCGGGGATGAGCATCACTGTGTTTAAGAAGCTAGTGCTTTAGACTGTGGCCACTCTACCAATGAGGCCCCTAGTTTTATAAGAGTTCAATATATCAGTCAGATCATATTTAAGTAATTATTTTGTAAATTTAAAGCTGGCTAGAACTTAGTATAATAAACAAAACTGATTTTGTGATTTTTTAAAAGAATTTTTCTTTTCAATTAATTTTACAGTAAATGTCAGAAAAAAATCAATATAAATTCACATTGATTCAGTATGGCCTTTTAATATAAATTTTGATGTTCATCAATGCAAGTCAAAATGAAAATTCTCAGTCCATTGAATTCAATGTTTTCAGGTGTCTTTGCTTTTAACCAAGTGTTTATTAACACAATAATTGTTTATATTTTTTTACTTTAAAAGATAAACCCAATTAATAGATCACCTTTATCTTAGGGACATCTTTTACAGTTCTCTTGCCAGCTAACATTATTTCTTTAGTGTCCTTTGTATCAGTTGCTTATAACTACCATTGTCCTTTGTATCAGTTCCTTATAATTAAGAATGTCCTTTGTATCAGTTCCTTATAATTACCAATGTCCTTTGTATCAGTTCCTTATAATTACCAATGTCCATTGTATCAGTTCCTTATAACTACGACTATCTATTGTATCAGTTCCTTATAATAACCAGTGTCCTTTGTATCAGTTCCTTAAAACTACCAATGTCCATTGTATCAGTTCCTTATGCCTACCAGCGACCTTTGTATCAGTTCCTTATAACTACCATTGTCCTTTGTATCAGTTCCTTATAAATACCAATGTCCATTGTATCAATTCCTTATAACTACCACTGTCTATTGAATCAGTTCCTTATAACTACCACTGTCTATTATATCAGTTCCTTATAATTACCAGTGTCTTTTGTATCAGTTCTTATAACTACCAATGTCCATTGTTTCAGTTCCTTATAACTATCACTGTCTATTATATCAGTTCCTTATAATTAACAGTGTCCTTTGTATCAGTTCCTCATAATTACCAGTGTCCTTTCTGTTATTTCCTTATAACCATCAGTGTACTTTGTATCAGTTTCCTTATAATTACCAGTGTCCTTTGTATCAGTTCCTTATAACTACCAATGTCCATTGTATCAGTTACTTATAACTACCAGTGTCCTTTGTATCAGTTCTGTATAATTACCAGTGTCCATTGTATCAGTTCCTTATAATTACCAGTGTCCTTTGTTTCAGTTCTGTATAATTACCAGTGTCTTTTGTATCAGTTCCTTATAATTACCAGTGTCCTTTGTATCAGTTCCTTATAACTACCAATGTCCATTGTATCAGTTACTTATAACTACCAGTGTCCTTTGTATCAGTTTCTTATAATAACCAGTGTCCTTTGTATCAGTTCTTATAACTACCAATGTCCATTGTATCAGTTCCTTATAACTACCAGTGTCCTTTGTATCAGTTCCTTATAACTACCAATGTCCATTGTATCAGTTCCTTATAACTACCAGTGTCCTTTGTGTGAGTTCCTTATAACTACCAGTGTCCTTTGTATCAGTTCTGTATAATTACCAGTGTCCATTGTATCAGTTCCTTATAATTACCAGTGTCCTTTGTATCAGTTTCTTATAATAACCAGTGTCCTTTGTATCAGTTCCTCATAATTACCAGTGTCCTTTGTATCAGTTCTTATAACTACCAATGTCCATTGTATCAGTTCCTTATAACTACCAGTGTCCTTTGTATCAGTTCCTTATTACTACCAATGTCCATTGTATCAGTTCCTTATAACTACCAGTGTCCTTTGTGTGAGTTCCTTATAACTACCAGTGTCCTTTGTATCAGTTCTGTATAATTACCAGTGTCCATTGTATCAGTTCCTTATAATTACCAGTGTCCTTTGTATCAGTTCTTATAACTACCAATGTCCATTGTATCAGTTCCTTATAACCACCAGTGTCTTTTGTATCAGTTCCTTATAATTAACCGTGTCCTTTGTATCAGTTCTTATAACTACCAATGTCCATTGTATCAGTTCCTTATAACCACCAGTGTCTTTTGTATCAGTTCCTTATAATTAACCGTGTCCTTTGTATCAATACCGTATAATTACCAGTGTCTTTTGTATCAGTTCCTTATAACTACCAGTGTCCTTTGTATCAGTTCCTTATAATTACCAGTGTCCTTTGTATCAGTTCAATATAACCATCAGTGTCCTTTCTGTTATTTCTTTATAACCATCAGTGTCCTTTCTGTTATTTCCTTATAACCACCAGTGTCCTTTCTGTTATTTTCTTATAACCATCAGTGTCCTTTCTGTTATTTCCTTATAACCACCAGTGTTCTTTTCCTTGTTTCCTTATAACCACAAGTGTCCTTTTCCTTGTTTCCTTATAACCACCAGTGTTCTTTTCCTTGTTTCCTTATAACCACCAGTGTCCTTTTCCTTGTTTCCTTATAACCACCAGTGTCTTTTCTATTATTTCTGTATAACTACCAGTGTCCTTTCCAAATGTTCTACTACTGTGGTAGCTGAGTTTATAGAGTGCCAGCTTAATATGTGGGAGGTCAGGGTTTGAACCCTAGCTTGGTCTAACTAAGACATGAAAATTGGTAGTGACTGTTCATTTGAAAAGCACTCCACATTTAGAAATGAAAGTCACGAGGTCCTTTGGATGAGACCTTAAAAAACCCCATTCTGTCAACCTCAATATTTTATACAACTACCATTGTCCTTCCTTTAAGTACCTTGCATGAATTTTTTTTCTGATTTACAATGGTATTTTTTAAATATTATTTATTGTACAACAAACATATTATTTCATAATTGACATAAAATATTTGTATAAGATGATATAATCAGCTTCATTTTTCTTTTTTTTTTTCATACAGACTTCAAAGACTTTAAAAGATTATTTAATGTTACTTTTGCTACATTTTCGGCTATTCATGACATAAAATGATTTTTCTATTTCTAAAAGTTAAATAATTAACTGTGTTGCATAACATGATAAATAACAATTTTTTGAGACTTCTTTATTCAGTTTTCTTTACAATCTAATTGAGATTGTTTTATAAATTTTAACAACAAAACACTTTTTGTAATACTTGATTGTTGCAGAATTATGAGATGTTTCAGATCTGCTTAGTAAAGTTATCCTAAAGTGTTCACTTATGGATCACAGTGCCCCTTACTGCCTGGGTTTGAGTTCCAGTCAGATCAGATCCTAGTGTGGGATATTTTGTCAGTTTGCTTGACGAAGGTCGATGGTTTTTCTCTGGGCACTACGGTTTCCTCCACCATCCTAGAACTGACTGCCTCAAAATAAGTGAAAGAATCTTGACTGGGGCATAAAACACCATTATTCCACTCCACTCTGCTTTGTACAGATACAGCTAATGACAATTATTATTATGTATTTATTATGGCTCAGTCACAGACGAACTCAATCTGTTAAACTGACCTAGCCACTTATTTCTGTAGCAGTATTTTTAAAAATTAATTATTATATAAGATGCAGCCTTTCATCTTTATATTTGTATATTTGTTTAAGATGATACAATCATATTCCATTATCTGTCAGTTTTGGCTTTCACCAGACTTTTAACGAAGAATTTCCGTCGATGATTTACTGATGTAGATATAACAATTTTTCACAATGTTTATCTGAAAATTGTCTTATCTGTTTTTCTTTAAGCTGATTTATGGATGATATTGAATGGTATTGGAGTTATTTTTATGACAAAACTGTTTATAATCAGTTTTTGCCATATGCCATTAGTTTGTTACATTGTATCCTTAAATGGAAAATCCTGTTCAATAGACATCAGACTGATGCAGTGTTTCATGTTTCTACATCTAAAGAACATGGTTAATAAATATGTCTTTAGGTTTTACATACATCAAAGATTTCTTTATCCAGTAGGTGTCACTACTAACACTATAGGGTCTGTTGTCTACAGGGTCAGATTACCTGTTGTCTACAGGGTCAGATCAGCTGTTGTCTACAGGGTCAGATTACCTGTTGTCTACAGGGTCAGATTAGCTGTTCTTTAAATATATATCAAAGTTTTTCTTTTTCCATTAGATGTCGCCACTTATACTAGAGGGCTGGATTACCAATACCAGGAGGTATTATATAAAGACAAGTCAATTTAAAACATGGACAAGTTTTAATTTTGCTGCATATTCTGATAAGGAGAACAAATTTGGTAAGTGCATAGTTTTATTGATTGATTGATTGATTGATTGATCATTTTATTAATTTATTCAGTTAATTAATATATTTGCTTTTAATTGTTTTGTTAATTATAATTAATAACTTAATAAATTATTTTATTAATTTGTTTATTTTTTAAAAAAAATTTTGTTTGCAGCACTTTATTTTTGGTAAAAAAAGTTTTTATTAAGATTAAAGTTACAAATGTGAATATCCATTATATATGTAATATCTTATTATATAAATTTATCCCTGGCATGAAAGAAAACGCTTGTTTAGGGCAATGCACAAAATGAGAAATACATAACTTATGAATGAATGTTATTGTTGCATTGAAATAGTTACTTATTTCTCTAAAAAGGATTTTCATTTGACTTACATTAATTAAAACAAAATAATAGTATCCATAAACAGCTAGTTAATCAATTCCGATTTCCTCTCTAGACTTCCTACATCCTACTGGTTTTATTTTGATCTTGAGATATTGAATTGCAGGTGTGACTTTGAATGTAGACTTTTGTTAAAATGCTTGCACAATACAGTCGACAAACCATGAGCTTATTGGGTTGTTTTTGTTTTCATTTTATTAATTAATTAATTTTTTTTGTGGTCTAGTTTATGAAAAATCAAGATTGATTCTATGCTTTTTGTTTATGATCAGATCACAAGAACAAAGTTAGAAAACAACTTTAATATGGTCGTTGTTTTTGAAAGACTGAGTAAGAGACATATAGGAAAAAGAAGAGATATAAATTAATGTAGAGTAAACAGATCTTTTTGTTGGAAATCAACTATAAAAATCTTTTTTTATGTTTCAATATTTACTTTGTTTTAATGACAAAAATATAATACAAATGCTTTTAGTGGTGTATAACATTATAAATTTAACAATAATGTGCTCATGGTTTATATTCAGCAATTAATTGATGATGTCAATACAAATAAAAGAAATGTACCACATTCAATTAGTTTGATAAAGGAATGGTTTAAAACAAAAAATTGAAGAGAATTAAATTGTCAATTAAACGATTAAGAACATTTATTATTTTAAAATATAAAAAAAATGTTTTAAAAATGTGAGTTTAATGCCACAGTGGTTTTATATATATTATTGGTCTTAATAATTTTAGTGTTTACATTCAGAATTTTTAAAAAAAAGTAAGAATAAATAAAAGGTTCTGGGAAATGAGCTTAGCAATATGTGCTACAAACAAATTGATCAAAATAATCATTTCCAGTTTGATTGGAAATGTTCATTTAGTCAGTCATAATGATGTGGTTGGTATTGCACTAATTGCCCTTCATCATAGGTAACTAGACACCACCTAGCACTGTAGTTTAAGCAAAATAATAAAAAGTTTAAATTAAAGGTCAGATTTTTTGGAACACCACTGTTATGCAACCTGCTGGCAAGACAGTTGTCTGAAATTGCAGGCTGATTGTTATCTTCAACAAGCTATGGATGGTTTACTAGATAACTCATGAAAAGTACCCTATAGATAGGGTGAATGAAAATAAGATACAGTATTTTACTAGTCATTATCACTTTAGATTGTTTGAGTTTATAAATCTATGATTTTGGATACTATTTTATAACCAGATTACAGAATAGGGATTTAGGTATGAGGTTGCTTCTCAGTTAAAACCTTTAAAACTGTTAGTGACTTTTCTTTGTAAAATGCTCAGTATTAGATTTTGAAAGCTGGAAAGCATGACAACCATAGGGCTTTACTTACAATTATGACAGCCAAACAAGACAACAAACAAGCAATTGGACTCAGTGAACAATGAAGGAAACCTGTCTGACCTGTCGAACTTAAAAAAAAAAACAAGAAATTTTGCACACCTGCATAAAAAAAACATAATGCTTACACCAAAATATTTCCATCTGTAAAACTGCACAAAGCAAAAAAGCCAAATTGATTATTCCATAATCTTTTTTTCAAAAGAATTGCAGTTGACCTAAATCCTGGCTACACATTAGCCTATCTCAGCTTTTTTTGAAGACACAGAACAAATTTGGTTCATGACAACCAAAGCAAGTTCTCAGCAACAACTACAATAAACATAATAAAACCTCATTGTAATTTTCACAATAAATTTTTCTTAAGCACAGACATTATCAAAAGGAGTTCAACAAGGGATAGAACTAGGACCTCTGTTATTTCTGTTCTACATTATTGACAGAAATTCCCAGTTTTAGGATGTACATCTTATTGCAGACTGTATAGTCTGGCATTACATATAGAACAACCCTCATACATCTTATTGTAAATGATTTTCTCCTTTATTGGAATATATCCAGTCCGGCATTACATATGGAACAACCCTCGTACACCTTATTGCAGATAATTTTCTACATGACTCGAAAATTCACAAAAACTACCGCTGAGTGAGGACTTTGCAAATCTAGAAACCTGCAAATACACTAATGACAAAAAAATGTAAAAATTATTCACAAAAAGTTCAATACAGAAACATACAGACTGGGAGAAAAGTAGTATCTTGGTTAGGAATAAGTGAGACTTCTTATTTCAAAAGTATAACTGCCTACAACTTCACCTGACGTCAATGACTTTTCAAAATATAAATAAAAATATATGTTTACTTACTTTAAAATACACATAACAACACTCCACCCATATATGTTTTTCTATAAAAAATTTGATTTAAAGAGGTATAACTTTTGACATTTTCATGTTGTGGGGCTTACTTGACTTTTAAAAGGGATTTACAAGTCTGACAGTAGCATGTTACTTAATAAAGCTTCAGATCTAAATGTTAAATATTTTAGGAGATATTTATAACATAAGAGCATTGATGTCCAATTTAGGAGGTTTGATCTGATAAAACCTGTACATGGGTTATAATGAACATGACTGAAATATATGATGTATGATTTCTGTTATACACACATCAGATTGAAGTATCTGATAGAGATATTGTATAATCAAGTTACAGACCCCCGTACCTCTGTCTAGAGACAGCAACATAAATAACTTCTAACATGGTTATAAAGGATCAGATATAAGACAATATGGTGTCTAAATATATTGATGGATTTTTGTCTTCTACAAAGAGACATGCCTACTTTTTTCTGTGTTTGATTATTGATTTTAGCTTTGCAAACTTTGTTGGTTGCTTGAGATAAACAAACAAGAAAAATTGTTTCCACCTTTGTATTCTCCTCTTGCCAAGTGGTTCATTTGTCCTCTACACAATACTGTGATGAAGGCCATGTGACTGTAAAAGCCCTTTATTGATTCTGATAGAAGGCAGGGATCTTAAATCCTAACTTGATTTGAATTGAGGTCTGGCCCTAGTTTCACAATCATTTACTCAACTGAGTGTACACTCAACTCAAATATTGCCATTTTTTTCTTATCAATATTTTAAAAATTTTTAGTTTTATGAAACAATATTTTGTTTTGCTCAACAAAACTACACTAAAAATTGAAATATAACATTAGATATTCAATTTTAACTGTGTAATGTCTTAAAAATTGACATTAAAATATTCCCTAATTTGAGTTGAGTGAATAATTGTGAAAATGGGGGCTGATTTCTCTATCAGTATTTTCAGATACCACGAAGGCTTCAAGATAAAACTATACCAATGGAAATATCTTAAAGGCTGTGTTATAATTCAATGTACCTGACTAGTGATTCTCTTTGACTGATTAACCAAATACAGTAAATAAAGATACATTTTAGTCATATGAAGACTTTAAAGTTCTCAAGGTTTAATCAGACTGTGTTGTTTTTGCATATTTAATTTAGGCTTTATCATCCTCCTCTATGTTGAGCGGAAAAAAAAAAAAAAATTAATAAATAAAAAAACTTTGAATTAAAATTAACACAAAAAGTTTTCAGTTCTAGTTTTATTTTGTCGTTCTTAAAATTGGCATTGTTTTTTTTTCTCTTTTGAATTTGACTTTTTTTTTTATCTATTTTTAAATGCAGATTTTAAGGTTTAGCTCACTTAGACTGAAGCAATCTGCAATCTGTCATTGTCAGTTGTCCATCAATTATGTTGTCTTTGATGCATCAACTTTTAACATTTTTATGTTTTTCAAAAGTAATGGGACAAATCTGATGAATCATGGTGATTACCATCCTTACCCAAGTCAAGGTTCTTTCACATATATGGAGGCTGTCAGAGTTGGATTCCAACCCGAGTGAGACACTTTGATCCATAAGCATATGTTTTAGAACACTTAGCAGAAATTTTGACCTTTGAAGTGCTCCAAGGGCAATTTGCACGAAAAGTTCTTTAGCATGCCATGCCTACTGTGACACAGGGCATAGATTTTCAAGATCTCTTCTGAAGGAACCAGTGACGTTCATTTCTAAATGTCGAGTGCTTGGGAAAAGAACAGCCACTACCAATTTTCAAATCTAGATCAGACTTAACCAGGGTTCGAAACTGACCTCGGACATATGAAGTGAGAGCACTCTACTAATTGAGCTACAGTAGTGGTTAAATATAAAAGAAATATACCTTAAATATTTAATGTATAACAATTTCTTATATGTCAACTGGTTTCCGATTTGCATAAGTTAACTAAAATATCTATACAAATAGAGTAACATGATTTGAACTAAAAATTCTGATATACTCCCACTATAAAATCAATAAAAGTTCAGTGACACAGAGCATTAAATTTCATATTTCTTTTTTTTTTTTTGGTAAAATAATAAGGGTTTTTCTTTGGAAATTAAATTTCTTGTTTTTTATCTGTTCTTTTATTAGATTTTGATCCAATTATGATTGAATTGGAGTACTCCAGTAAAAATTCTTAATTCACTTGTATCAAAATTGTCATTTTGGATGGTGGAGAAAACTGGAGTGCAAAAAAAAAAAAAAAAAAAAAAAAAAAAAAAAAAAAAAAAAAAAAAAAAAAAAAAAAAACCATCAACCTTCCTTAAACAAACTAACAATTTCTTGCAATCATATTTCATTATAAATTCTGTGAAAAATTTATCTAGATAAAGATGAATATGCTGCATAATTCCATGAATGTTTTTTTTAAAATAAAATTCCTTTTTATTTTATTTTATTATTATTATTATTATTATTTTTTTTTTGAAAATTCATAAATTTAAAAAAAAAAAAAAAAAAAAAAAAATCTGTTATAAAATGGGTACTATTTCTGAATTGCTGCGACTTAAAAAATTTAAGAAATTCAATTAATCTGCAGGGTTGATAAATTTGAATAAGTTTGTTCCATTAATTTTTAAAAAAAAATCTTTTTATTTTTGTCAGAATTTGTATATCATAAAAATTTAAATGTTGTCAGTATTGGTATAATTTAAAAATTTATATGAGTCTGTAATGGTCAGCCATAGGTAGCTGACCAGATCAATATGTCAGATAATGTGAAATTTGATATTTATCACTTTCATCATAACCCTTCAGAACTGTATGATTAATATTTAAATTAAACACATGTAAAATCAATATTTATCTGTATCGCTATGTCATAATCAAGAATTATAATATAAACAGTTATAATTTAAACATCTGTTAGATTTAGTAATATATCCGAACTATGTAAAAATCTATAGAAAAAATCTGTCCATTAGTTGATATATTAGTACAGTGTTTAAACAATTGCTTTACTTTTTTGTGTCTAATGTAGCAGCATCACTTGTAGAACGCAGAATGCACCATCTAGAATGATTCTCGGGAAGCATGTAATTCGTACACAGTCAATAATATTTTACCATATTTGATAAAAATTTTTCATAATCCCGGATATAAACAAAAAGCTTAAGATCATTTATTTGTTCACACATTTGGATGCTAGTTTTAATGTGGTGAGTTGATTTTTATATATAATTATTTATCTTAACAAATGTAATGTAAAATATTTTTGAGATAATAGTGATTTTCAGATGTCCATATGTCTGCAGGAACTACAGTAAGAAACATGAAGGTCTCGGTAAAATAAACAGTTTCTTTCAGTAACATAGCCAGCTATATAAACACACTTCTGGTTATATTTAAAGATGTATAAAAAACTCTTTAATCTTCAAACTTCAAGTCCAGAAGGTTTTAAATATTTTACTGTAGGTAATATTAGAATATAAATTTTTTCAGCTTTAAGATTGTTGGTTTTTTAATTTGTGACAAGATAATTAGATTTGAGAGTACTGGTATCTAAGACAAAGAGAGTTTGTTTTTCAGTTTGCAATTAAGAAGTTTTCAAATTCAGAATTGTTAAACCTGTAGATTTCCATTCAACAAAGACAATTCCTGGTATGTGAAAGCTTTGTTACAACACATTTGGTAACAAAAATTTAAACAACTTCTGGAAAGAGAATAAGCAGCATCAGTGGTTTTCTACATGTACTACAGATTCTTTTAACATTTCTTGTTATGATGTATTAGTTAGTGAACATTAATCTCAGTTGGGCATTTAACATCATTCCAACCAACCAAACAATCAACCACACACCTACCCACCAACCAACCAACCAACCAACCAACTAAAACACTAAACAGCCAACTGCACACCTACCCTACAGCCAACCAGCCAACCACACACCTACCCACCATCCAACCAACCAACCAAACATCTAACAACCATCCACACACCTATCCCCAGACCAATTAACCGGCCATACATATACCTACCCAACAATCCAACTAACCAACCAACCAACCATACACCTACCCACCATCTAACCAACCAACCAGCCAACCACACACCTACCAACCATCCAACCACCCAACCAGCCAACCACACACCTACCCACTATCCATCCAACCAACGAACCAGCCAACCAAACACCACCCACCATTCAACCAACCAACCAGCCAATCACACACCTACCAACCATCCATCCAACCAACCAGCCAACCACACACCCACCCACCATCCATCCAACCAACCAACCAACCAACCCCACATCTATCCACCATACAGCCAGTCAACTTGTTAGTTGATATTTGTCATCCACATATCTTGGGATAAATTAGTGGTCCAAGTTTAAATAAGTGATTTTTAAATAAATACAGTTTAGTTAACAGAATTTCATAGGTTCAGATTTTAATGTAAAATTTTAGTTTAACTAATTCAGTTTAGAATGGTAATATGATTCTGTGCATGCCATTATACAAATGAATTGGTTTTAAATTTTGCCTATAGACTAGCCACTTTGTTTTCTCTTAGCAATACGATAGCTTTAATTTAGATAATTTAACCTTTAACATTTAAAAGAAATTTCTAATCTGTGTTATTTGATATAAAGGAAGATTAAAAAACAAAACCAACCTGCCCTTGTAAAACTGGATTTTAATTACAAATTAAAAGGTGCTAAAAATTTGATGGTCCATAGCTTGTATTTTCTAGATCACTTGTCATAAGGATTTTGTCAGTTTAACAGAGTATAATTTATGATGTTACACCAAGTGTGCTGCTAGGTCAGTTTACAGAACTCATTTATTCCAAGAAAATTAAAACACATTTCAGTAATCAATCTTAAAAAAAACCAACTTGCTTAATAAGATATCATTAAACTGCTCTGTTAGGAAATAAATAAATCTTTATCCCAGAAAAGTAACATGCCGACCAGATGCCCAAATTTACAGATTTCATGGCCTAGTAGAAAATCAGGCCTCTGATCACTTGGACCTTCTATAATTTCACATTTAAAGAAAAGAAACTGGCAGTTGATAATATTTATCTAACTCATTCATATATAGCTCACCTGTACAAATTACAGAGTAAAAAATAAATTAATGTACCTTCAAAGTGAGGGTAAAATAAATTGTCATTTATTCTGACAGAATAGTCTACAGCATAAGAAAAGCTTAAATGACTTCTTCAAGAAATACTTGTTAACTTTCAGTTACGGTTCCCAAGCATATCATGCATGTTGTACCTAATACATTTGCATATAACTATTTTTTTTTTTGGATAGACAAGGATTTTTTTCACATTGCATATTCCTAGAATAAACATGATGAAGGAAAATGTCATTTGTAGGGAAACAACAAATTACGTAATTTCGGAAGGTTATGTTATTTCTAGGGAAAACTTCTAATTACATTATTTTGACTACATGATTTTCCTTTTTAACTAGTACAATGTATTATTGATTAAATATCACATAATATGCAAAATATGAGTGGTGGATCTCTTTGGACTTGTGGTTGTAAAATACAGGTATACAGAACTCAGAACCCCTAAATACATAGGTTCAAATCTGTTCTGGTCTGATATACCAATGTCAGAACATAGAACCCCCCACTGCTTAGGTTTAAATCTGTTCTGGTTTAATACAATGATGTCAGAACTTAGAACCCCTCACTGCATAGGTTCAAATCCTGCTCTGGTAAATACTTATTTGAGAAAGTTTATCAGTTTGCTTGCTGAATGTTGGTGGTTTTCTCCTTAGGCTGTGATATCCTCCATCTCTCAGAACTGCTTTGTTTTCAATGAAAGAATCTTGACTGAGTGTGAAACGTCATTTCTCCACAATATAAAATCAGAACCATAACATTTCAACCATCTTTTATGTACATGCCTTACTTTAAAATAGTTATTTTTGTGTACAACTGTGTTATTCAGAAGACAGTGTTTAGGGGAGAATTGAGATATGGAGAAAGCGTTTACCGGCAGTTGTAATATAGCCTTTGTAAATAACTATTCCAGGATTTTTAGGATAAACAAATCAATTTCAAATCATTGTAAGGTTTATAATACTCTCCCATAGGCATGAGGTAAAATCTGTAGGTGATAAAAATTCATACATGATCCTGTTGGGGTCAAGTATCTAATGCTTCATATGTCAATACTTCAAAAGCTTTGAAAATCTCATTGATCCTAAATGATACAGCTCGAATATCTTACATAATTCTCCAATCAAAATCTATGTAACAGATGTTTATGTTTTTAAAATTTTAGACTGACAGATTCAGAATTGTATATCCCTGTTAGAAAAAAAATATATACATGTAGTTTTGAAATGCAGAAAATTGTATATTTTTTCAACTCAGCTGTTTTAAAAACTGTCAGAGGAAGCAACCCTATTCGTCTTTGGTATGCAACATTGTATACATGTATAATAATCTTGTATGTCCTGTGTTGTCAACAAGAACTCAATAATTTGTTGAGTCTTATGTGTGTAAGTTTTATTTTTTGAAAACATTTCCTGTTTAAAATAGTGGGTACACTTCTATTGAAAAAAAAAAAAAAATGCTCGTGCAAAGTTTTTGAAAATGAGTTAACATTTATATAGTTTTCCACTTTATCGTAAATGCAACTTTGTTTTTAATTTCTAACAGAGATGCCTGCTAGATACTTTATTAATTATAGTAACCAAGGACCTTTAATTATTATTCCTATTGAAATCATCTAAAGTTACATTTGTCATTGTCTCACCAAAATCCTCCAACATCTGTCGCTTTATGCTACCTTTACTAAATGTATAAAATGTCTAGAGGGGTTTATTGATGCTTGATGTGCAACCAAGTGCAGAAATGTTTGGTTGATCAAGAATATTTTATTTAACATGCTTTATATGTCAACCAGCTGGGTATAGTCAGTTGAGTTGAGCTGTCTCTTATCATCAACTGGTAATTATAAATTTATTATTATCTATGATGATAAAAATCCTGTTTCAATCAAAGTTGACATTGCAGAGACTGCTTTGAAGGCTTTGCCTTGACAGGTTTCTTCCACTGTGCAGCCTCTCTCTCTCTCTCTCTCTCTCTCTCTCTCTCTCTCTCTCTCTCTCTATATATATATATATATATATATATATATAAAAATATATATGTGTGTGTGTGTGTGTGAGTGTGTGTGTTGTAGAACTGTCTTGATAAAAATGATCTTGGCCAAGATGTATATAATACATTAACTCTGCTCTTCTCAAAATTAAACTTTTAAGAAAGTACCATAAAGTAGTTTTTCTTTCTGGTATTTCATTTAGTTTTAAAGACTCTGACAATATAATATTTAAATGAAACTGAGGATTTAAGCTGGATTATTTATGTAGGAGATTGCTGAGAGCAATGAAATCAAGAACCATTAAAATAAAAATACCTAAATCTATTGATGTAATTTCACTTTTTATTATTTAATAAAAATGTTTTATCTCTCTCTTTTATTTTTAAGACCCATTAAATTTTTTTTCAGTTAAGAAAAGAGATCATTATGTGACAAACAGGAGCATTGAATGTCTATAAAGATAGATGTATTGATGAAGTTTATCTGAGTTGTTTTTGCTTTATAATTAAGCTGTTTTTCTGTTCATCTGATGATAAGTTTTATTAAAGAGTTAAAGAAAGAAAGATATTTAATTTTGTTCGTCAAGATAAATCTATTACCAATACAAAAAAGTCGAGAATTAGGACTGATTCTGGTATATTGAATGGTTGATTATTTGGACAATAAATCTGGTTTTAATTAATGGGGTTTTCATGTACAAATCTAGATTTTAAGACTCGCTGAAATCTTTATGTAACTGATATTTGGATGTCGATGTTAACAGTCTTTTTTTTTTTTTTGGGGGGGGGGGGGGAAGGGAGGGGTTGCTTATAAAACTAAATTTAACCAATGATAACTATTGTGTGTTCAAAAATCACTAAAGTTTATGTAGTTGAATTTCAATGTTCACATCATATTTGGGTGTTTGCTGTTCAAACCCTGATCAAAGCCTGATCTCACCCAAGAACCTAAAATAGGATTGCATTAAGTACTCACCCCATAATTGAGTATTTGGTGGTGGTGGTGGTGAAGGATTCTAACCTTGCCTAGATTTTAACAAGGACTTAATAATAGCTTAAGATTCATTGTTTTATCAAACACTTTGCAATGAGTTTTACTTTAGACAATAAAATAATAACTGGTGCAGAAGTGTCAATTTGTAGACAGTGCAGTAATTAAGAGCCTTGACTTGGATCATTACCATAAAGACATTATTAAGAGTTTCTTAGACTTCGCCTACAGCTATAACCTTATTTTTTGTCAGAGAATATGTGAAAGAGAAGAATAAATATATATATCTCATTATTATACCTCTAATTAAATTTCTGGTGTCTGATTGGTTTTCAGATATTTTGTATAGAATCAGTTATTTGATTCAATTTACAATAACAAAAAATAATTGCCTCTTCTTGAAAAAAATTTAACAAGATATACTAATATCTAAAACCATAAAATAATGATTTACAATATTATAATGTGGAACCCTGAATAATGCCTTGTTATATGATAATTGTGGATCCCTAAATAATGTCTTGTCACAAGTTAAATGTATACCCCTTAATAATGCCTGTCATGTGATAAATGTGGACCCCTTAACAATGCCTGTAAGACCGTCAAATGTAAAAATGTAAGAAGATCAAATTTGACATTAAATGTAAAAACAGTTTTACTCTAAATGTAAATGTGGGTTTGATTGCCGCCACTAACAGTGTGCCAGCAGTATAAAGACAACTTTAGTCTACACTGAAATCCTGTAAAACATTAATTACATATTTAGAAACCACACATAGTTGCTAGCTTAACGCTTCTTAGTACTTTGATTTTTGTTTTTCATTGGAAGCCTACTATGTGCAATCATTTCCAATTCAGATTTTTGCAAACGTGAGCAATGTTTTTGTTTTACATTTATCACTTTTTTGTTTTCACAAAAAGTGTTTGTCTTACATTTGTCTTCATTTTCACATTAAACTTTCAAATGTTTTAACATTTAGAATCAAATGCTTTTTACATTTGATGTCAAGCTTTTACATTTGTAGCATTGTTTTTACATTTAGAGTAAAATTATTTTAACATTTGATGTCAAATTTGATCTTTTTACATTTAACGTTATTTTTACATTTGACAGTCTTACAAATGCCTTTTCATGTGTTAAAAGTGGACCCCAAAATAATGACTTGTCATGTGATAAATATGGATCGCAACATAATAACTTGATCATTTATGGATGAATGTTGAATTGTAAAATGACTAATTACATAATCTTCAACCTAAAAATAAAGATTTGTTACATGATAAATGCAAACTCCTAAATGATTACTTGGTATATGATAAATATTGACATAAAAGTAATAACCCAGTGTGTGATTTTTATGTTGAAACCAACATAATGGTCTGTGATGTGATCAATGTTAACTAAAAAATAATGACATATGACATGATCATTGTTGACCCCAAATTAATTACTTGTCATTTGATCGATATATCTGTATAATTTAAGCATCCAGTAAAATTGTATGTGCATGGTCATCATTTTAAAACAGAACTCTTGATTTTGATGCTATCAATGTTTTTATCTGACTGAGGCCTGAGACCATTTCTGGGGTGATATTCTGGGGTGAGTTTCTTTGGTCCTTTGTTTTGATGTGATGAGCTCTTGGAAAATAATTAAAAGTTAATAATACCTCCAAACATTATAAATGTTGTAGAAATACAAAATGCAGAGACTGAATGCAATATATGTGATATTTACATTATTTTGAACTATTGTTTTCATTTAACTTAAAATGCAGTTTTAAAGTACATGTAATAGTTGCTTTGGTTATATATCTGTCCTGAAACAATTGATAATGTTAGAGTTTGTGTCTGTTGTGAGCAGACAGGGTCTACGGCGGAGGTGACTTTGGCCAGATTTAGGTCTATATTTTTATTTCAGTGATAGTTGTGAGCAGACAGGGTCTACAGCGGAGTTGACTTCGACCAAATTTAGGTCTATATTTTTATTTCAGTGATAGTTGTGAGCAGACAGGGTCTACGATGGAGGTGACTTTGGCCAGATTTAGGTCTATGTTTTTAAGATCTGATCACTTATCTTCTTCCTGTAAATAAAGTATATTATCAGTTACTGTCGTCTTAAGTGCTGCTATTATAAGATTGCTGAGTTGGACGTGTGCTCTCACTACAAGTAAGAGTGAACAATGTTTCAGATAACTTAATGGGTTTTTTATGTACAAGTCAAGTATGTTTTGGTTAGTTTGCTTAACTGAAAACAGCTAATAAATAGAAGTATAGAATGAAGGTCTACTAGTTGTAAAGTATAGTGTCAATATTTCCAGTAGCTATCCTAAGTCAGAAGTTATATAATCATTGTTTTCAATACCGTATAGTATACCATTTTCTGGGGTGCAAATTCTGACGTATTTTGGTGGTAGTATTAAACTCACCCAAATAAATAATCATGAAAATATTTGTGTCACAGCCCACCATGAGTGAGTTGATTTAGATTGACAAAATAAATACTCTAAAATTTTCAACTGACCTTTTCTTGTCAAAATTTCCCAAATCTAGCCCTGCTAAAATAGCCTGCTATACAGTATGTAAGAAAAGGAAACAACTTGAATGTTCAGTTTAGTTACAAACTACATAATTTAATGTTAGTAAAAAAAGTATACTAGTAATTGTAATGTATTATGAAGCATTATCCATCAATCTATGATACAGTGGTGGTAAATTTTAGACAGTTGATATCATTGTGGAAATTTAAGTAATGGCACACACAGGCAAACTGGATGCTATGAAATAGTGCTTAAGACCTTAGTGGACCAGGTCTAAAGAGCATATTTACTGACCATAATGGCTCACAGACTAGTTTGAATCCCACACAGGCATATCCTAGGAGTTTAAACTTGTTAGTTTACTAGCAGAAGGATGGCAGTGTTCTCTATCTACCACACCATTACTGAACTAACTGTATAAATATAAGTGAAATACTCTTGATTAGGAAGCAACCCTTCATTATTCCATATTCCACCCCTTCCATGCAATAATATTCTTTTTTTGCAATACATGTACATACATGGGTTTTCTTTATCTATAATGTTGTTTTTTTAATAATAAATGTACCTTATTTTTGAACCAGCTCATCTGTCAAAAGTCAAACTTTAATTCATTGCAATGTATGTCCTATATTCAGGGCAATAATTTCATCTAGTAAAAAAAAATACAATGAAACTAGTTTGCTATATATCTATTAAATATATATATATATTGAAGCTTACTTTTTTCCTATCAGTTCTTTTCTATTTTTTTTTTTTTTTGGGGGGGGGGGGGTGGAGGGGGGGGGGTGATCCTAAGTTTACCCAATCTTTGTATTCAGTGTTAATGAATGTAAGTGTTTGGTTAACTCTGAAAATGGACTGGGCTTTGAATAAACAAAAACATTTTATTGCATTTCAATTCTGACCCTAGAAGCAATATGTGATGTTTTTAGATATTAAGTTTTTCCTTGCATGTTGACCTCTTTGTTCTAAGAAGATAGTCATCAACACATATCTGTTATAATATTAAAGTAGACTAAAAGCTAGATTAATGTACTTAGATATGCTTGTTAACGTGAAATGATTGGTCATTGATTTAAATCTGTGAAACAATAAACACCAAGAAAGTTCATCCTTACATACATGTGATACATGATACTGGTATATAGTATTGTGAGAGATAATGGGATTCTTAAGAACTTGTTTGGTATCATAACATCTTAAATTAGAATAAAGGGTAAGTTATTGAATTTTTCATTTTTAAGTTGGAAATATTGTACTATGACAAAGTATTAACCAAGGTTTCATCAAGATTAGAATTGCTTCTTTTAGTTCCACAATTTCCATGATTATGTTTCTTTCTTTAATTCTGAAATTGGTAGAATTTTCCAAAAATGTTACTTTATTCATATTTCTTTTTATAAGGATCCTGATCTATGAGTTACAAGACCTGATTCTATTTTACTCGTTTTGTTTTGTTCATTGTTTCTATGACATCAAAAATTATTTGAATTAATGTTTATTGTTGATCTCATTAACATATCTCTTCTTGATGGAATTCAATTATTTCTATGTTTGACATTAACATAAGATTTTGAGATTAGAAAAAAAAATTAAAATTCAGTAATTTCTTAATATACTATAAAATGTATTTAGATACATGTATATGTTTTGAATCCATGATGGATTAAAACTGATGTATCATTCAAATCTTACCATATAATTCTGAGTCAGGAATAATAAGGCTTTACTTCCTGATTCATGACATCTATCTCATTAAAATGATTGAAAATATAATGTTATTAGCATCAATACAAATTAGAATTAAAATCTGTTTATTTAATAGAAGCTCGATTTTAGTGTCTGAATCTTGAAATTGTAGAAATTCTGACAGGAAATTTTGAATGAAAGGAATGTAGTTTGTTACATACCAATTAATATATCATTACTAACATCAGCTACTAACATTATAGAACAAGCACTCTACCAACAGTAGCTCAGTGGTAGAATGCTTGATCTGTAAGTGGTAGGTTATGGGTTTGAACCCTGATCGGGTCCGAGACAAGACTTAAAAGTGGGTAGTGACTGTTCTTTCGTCAAGCACTCGGCATTACGAAATGAAAGTCACAGTTTTTTCAGACCCAAGACTTGAAAGTGGGTTGTGACTGTTCTTTAGTCAAGTACTCTGCATTACGAAATGAAAGTTAAGGTTCTTTTGGAATGGAACTTAAACATGGCACGATAAAGAACCCTGCTGTGTAATGCCATCAGTGCAAGGCACAGGCAAAATTTCTTTACTTTTGCCTATAGCTGGCGAGATCTTGATATAAATGAAATATTCTTGACTCGAACCTTAAACATAATTACTCAACTTTCTAACATTAGCTAAAAGTATTAGAACAAATAACCTGGTGATGAGGATGTCATTTATGATGACAGATTTTTTGGTTCATTGTTTGTGATTTATTTATGGACCACTAGTTATATTGGATAAGATGAATGGTTATACAACATGACTGCTGAATAAAGTTTTATCTCAATGGCCATTACCTGACCAAAGTCAGGGACAGTTTATTATAGAAGTTACTATATCATGTCTCCAAAGTCAGGGACAGTTTATTATAGAAGTTACTATATCATGTCTCCAAAGTCGGGGACAGTTTATTATAGAAGTTACTATATCATGTCTCCAAAGTCGGGGGACAGTTTATTATAGAAGTTACTATATCATGTCTCCAAAGTCGGGGGACAGTTTATTATAGAAGTTACTATATCATGTCTCCAACGTCAGGGGGGCAGTTTATTATAGAAATTACTATATCATGTCTCCAAAGTCGGGGACAGTTTATTATAGAAGTTACTATATCATGTCTCCAAAGTTGGGGGACAGTTTATTATAGAAGTTACTATATCATGTCTCCAAAGTCGGGGGACAGTTTATTATAGAAATTACTATATCATGTCTCCAAAGTCGGGGACAGTTTGTTATAGAAGTTACTATATCATGTCTCCAAAGTCGGGGGACAGTTTATTATAGAAGTTACTATATCATGTCTCCAAAGTCGGGGACAGTTTATTATAGAAGTTACTATATTATGTCTCCAAAGTCGGGGGACAGTTTATTATAGAAGTTACTATATCATGTCTCCAAAGTCAGGGACAGTTTATTATAGAAGTTACTATATCATGTCTCCAAAGTCGGGGACAGTTTATTATAGAAGTTACTATATCATGTCTCCAAAGTTGGGGGACAGTTTATTATAGAAGTTACTATATCATGTCTCCAAAGTCGGGGGACAGTTTATTATAGAAATTACTATATCATGTCTCCAAAGTCGGGGACAGTTTATTATAGAACTTACTATATCATGTCTCCAAAGTCGGGGACAGTTTATTATAGAAGTTACTATATCATGTCTCCAAAGTCGGGGACAGTTAATTATAGAAGTTACTATATCATGTCTCCAAAGTTGGGGGACAGTTTATTATAGAAGTTACTATATCATGTCTCCAAAGTTGGGGGACAGTTTATTATAGAAGTTACTATATCATGTCTCCAAAGTCGGGGGACAGTTTATTATAGAAATTACTATATCATGTCTCCAAAGTCGGGGACAGTTTATTATAGAAGTTACTATATCATGTCTCCAAAGTCGGGGACAGTTTATTATAGAAGTTACTATATCATGTCTCCAAAGTCGGGGACAGTTTATTATAGAAGTTACTATATCATGTCTCCAAAGTCGGGGGACAGTTTATTATAGAAGTTACTATATCATGTCTCCAAAGTCAGGGACAGTTTATTATAGAAGTTACTATATCATGTCTCCAAAGTCGGGGACAGTTTATTATAGAAGTTACTATATCATGTCTCCAAAGTTGGGGGACAGTTTATTATAGAAGTTACTATATCATGTCTCCAAAGTCGGGGGACAGTTTATTATAGAAATTACTATATCATGTCTCCAAAGTCGCGGACAGTTTATTATAGAAGTTACTATATCATGTCTCCAAAGTCCGGGACAGTTTATTATAGAAGTTACTATATCATGTCTCCAAAGTCGGGGACAGTTTATTATAGAAGTTACTATATCATGTCTCCAAAGTCGGGGACAGTTAATTATAGAAGTTACTATATCATGTCTCCAAAGTCAGGGACAGTTTATTATAGAAGTTACTATATCATGTCTCCAAAGTCAGGGACAGTTTATTATAGAAGTTACTATATCATGTCTCCAAAGTCGGGGACAGTTTATTATAGAAGTTACTATATCATGTCTCTAAAGTCAGGGATAGTTTATTATAGAAGTTACTATATCATGTCTCCAAAGTCGGGGACAGTTAATTATAGAAGTTACTATATCATGTCTCCAAAGTCAGGGACAGTTTATTATAGAAGTTATTATATCATGTCTCCAAAGTCGGGGACAGTTAATTATAGAAGTTACTATATCATGTCTCCAAAGTCAGGGACAGTTTATTATAGAAGTTACTATATCATGTCTCCAAAGTCAGGGACAGTTTATTATAGAAGTTACTATATCATGTCTCCAAAGTCGGGGACAGTTTATTATAGAAGTTACTATATCATGTCTCCAAAGTCAGGGATAGTTTATTATAGAAGTTACTATATCATGTCTCCAAAGTCGGGGACAGTTAATTATAGAAGTTACTATATCATGTCTCCAAAGTCGGGGACAGTTTATTATAGAAGTTACTATATCATGTCTCCAAAGTCAGGGACAGTTTATTATAGAAGTTACTATATCATGTCTCCAAAGTCAGGGACAGTTAATTATAGAAGTTACTATATCATGTCTCCAAAGTCGGGGACAGTTAATTATAGAAGTTACTATATCATGTCTCCAAAGTCAGGGACAGTTTATTATAGAAGTTACTATATCATGTCTCCAAAGTCAGGGACAGTTTATTATAGAAGTTACTATATCATGTCTCCAAAGTCGGGGGACAGTTTATTATAGAAGTTACTATATCATGTCTCCAAAGTCAGGGACAGTTTATTATAGAAGTTACTATATCATGTCTCCAAAGTCGGGGGACAGTTTATTATAGAAGTTACTATATCATGTCTCCAAAGTCGGGGACAGTTAATTATAGAAGTTACTATATCATGTCTCCAAAGTCGGGGACAGTTTATTATAGAAGTTACTATATCATGTCTCCAAAGTCGGGGACAGTTTATTATAGAAGTTACTATATCATGTCTCCAAAGTCAGGGACAGTTTATTATAGAAGTTGCTATATCATGTCTCCAAAGTCGGGGACAGTTAATTATAGAAGTTACTATATCATGTCTCCAAAGTCAGGGACAGTTTATTATAGAAGTTACTATATCATGTCTCCAAAGTCAGGGACAGTTAATTATAGAAGTTACTATATCATGTCTCCAAAGTCGGGGACAGTTTATTATAGAAGTTACTATATCATGTCTCCAAAGTCAGGGACAGTTTATTATAGAAGTTACTATATCATGTCTCCAAAGTCAGGGACAGTTTATTATAGAAGTTACTATATCATGTCTCCAAAGTCGGGGACAGTTTATTATAGAAGTTACTATATCATGTCTCCAAAGTCGGGGGACAGTTTATTATAGAAGTTACTATATCATGTCTCCAAAGTCGGGGGACAGTTTATTATAGAAGTTACTATATCATGTCTCCAAAGTCGGGGACAGTTTATTATAGAAGTTACTATATCATGTCTCCAAAGTTGGGGGACAGTCTATATCATGTCTATAGTTGGGAGACAGTCTATTATAGAAGTAACTATATCATGTCCAATGTATTGTTTTTTTTAATTTCTGCACTACAAATCATAGCCACCATGCCAGTTCTACTTTTATTTGTTTTTATGACATCATAAACATTTCCTGTCAGTCCATTTGTCCATGGCATAATTAGAAATCATGCCATTTAGAATTAAATAAAAAACTCCATTAAAATTATAATTAAACTATGAATGATTTTTATACATAAATAAAAAATAACCAACTTCAGAAGAGGTCTTAGTGACAAGTGAGCATCCAGATTTAGGGCCTTTCAGTAATCATGTTTTATTGGTAATTGATACTGACTTTGATGGTTAATAAATCATTGTATTTAAGAAATGTTATAGCTAGTTTTACACTTCTTAATATACATAACACGAAGCCCCCGGAGCCTGGAGAAGCATTCTCGACCATTTAATCAGCTATCTAGATGAATAGATTAAACCATTCCACAGGGAAGTTAATTGGTGTAGAATGAACTGTTGTAATAATAACATCTCCATTGTGCATATAACCCTGATTGATTTTTGAGATGTTTATTGATTTTACCACTTTCAAAATTATAATTAACATTAAAAAGTGTTTCATTAATGGTATCATAGGTAATATTTGTCTTAAAGGACATATCTATGAGATTGGCTGAACAATTAATCAATAAATATGATTATTGTTAGTAATAATACTGATTAGAGTCATGAGTGCCCTTGTTGGAGTATATTTAATCAATGATTATTTTTCATTATGTTCAAGTAAACATCCCCTTTTGTCAACTTAATGAGATTTTTATTTGAATTTTTGTGTTTTCCCTGTGTTTCTTAACCTAGCAAGTACTTACATTTTTCTAGTTTGAAGCATTTTAATAGTCCCCAGAGAAATTATATACATTGTATTTTATAAATGCCCTTTTTTACGAAGAGTTTTTATAAAAAAAAAAACTGATTAAGAAAATGGAAGTCCTTTAATTTCCATTTTAATAAAGAAATTATATTTTTTATGCAGCTGGGATTTCATTTCAAAGGATGTATATGTAAACGTTAGCTTTTAGAAATCACGGTTATTGATTAGAAGAATATTTTGTGGTTTTTGTCATTGAAGCTGTAAAGTGCTGATGAAGATATTTTGAGCTAAGGCTGTATAAAATACTGCCATGGTAACCCAAATGGAAAAATTACAGGACAGTTATAATTATTTACTAATTATATGTACCAAAATTGAACCATTTGGGAATTCCAGTTACATCCCAATCAAGATTATTTCACTTGTTGTTTTAGGCAGCCAACACAGTAAACTTGCTATAGCAACCTTTCACCTGTCCAGCAAGACCAGTGTCTATATAAAGACCACCTTTCCAATAAGACCAGTGTTTGTATAAAGACCACCTGTCTAATAAGGCTGGTCTATATAAAGACCACCTGTCCAGTAAGACCAGTGTTTTCAGATCCTTTTGCTTTATATTGCAACCAAAATGAGCTTCTTGCATATAAAACGCGTCTGTCTATAAAGTTCTTATTTCCAGATTTATTATATACTCCCCAGGCTTGTCTTTTTATGTAAGTTTTGCTGTTTAATTTTCTTTTCATTTTTCTTTTTTAAAAAAATGTTTGGAAATTTTGATATTTTCAGTTTTGTCACCTGTAATACGATACCATTACTGATACTTAAATATGTTTCAATTATAAAGCATGTAGCCATGTTATTTTAACCTTATCATACAAGCCGTATCACATTGAACGTAATGCTGAATTCACTGTAGAACTGTTTAGGAAATATCCCGTCAAACTGTATTAATGTTCTATATTTAGACAATTGATTGTCAGCAGTAGCATATGTATTACAGGATGAATAGCGGATGTAACAAATGCAGAACGACAAATCAAATTTGTCAACAAAAAAATAATTGGGGCACTGACAGATTTTTGCAGTCAATATCAGATCAATGTATATTAAGAGAATGATGTCATTGGGAAGTTATATCCATTTAATGAATGTAGAACTGCAAATCGTTGTCAAAAAAAAAAAAAAAAGGAAAAAAAAAAAAATTAAAAAATAAATAAAAAAATTAAAAAATTGGGGCACTGACAGATTTGTGCAGTCAGTCAATATCAGATCAATGTATATTAGAGAATGATGTCATTGGGAAGTTATATCCATTTAATGAATGTAGAACTGCAAAAAAAAAAAAAAAAAAAAAAAAAAAAATAAATAATAATAAAAAAAAAAAATAAAAAAAATAAATAAAAAAAATAAATAAGGGGGCCGGCATGGACAGTTTTTCATTTATAACCTAAACTTTATTATATCTTTTAATCAATATGGAATTCCGTAATTCAGATCATAATCTATGACGATAATACTATATATATATATCACTTCTTTTACACCATTTTGATTTGGGGATAATTTTTCTGCTGCGAGTTCTATTATTTCAGTGCAAAATTTGTGAAATAATGAAAATATTAAAAATTACTATATTTTGTCAATGTTAGAAATTTTCAGGAAAAAAAAAAAAAAGAATTTAGCGGAGGCTGTGCAAATCTTAATCTTTATTTCCTTGTTCGTAAACATTTACATCCACTATAAATACCTTGATCTCTCAATGGTAGAGCATCTGTCTTGAAAGCAGGAGGTCAAGAGCTCAAACCCTTAAAGGCTCATACATCAGACTTTAAATTTGAAATACTGCTATCTAGCCTGATGCCAGGCATTGAGTGGAACAGAGTATCAACTGGTTCATTTGACACAAGGGTTATGAACTGGTGGATTGGTTTGCTTATGTACTGCATACTGACTTGGTGAGCTAGCACCTTAACAAAAAGCCCCCCCTAAGTGCATGCTAGTACAAGGGAGGCCATAGGACACAGTCACAAACCTCACATAACTACAAAACTTAATTGTTCTGAAAAAATTCCTTAGAGATGATTATGGTAATCTTATATTAGCTGCACAAATCTGTCAGTGCCACATAAAAATATTTTCATTGTAATTATGTAGAAAAGAGCTGAAAAGTTGCTGATGTAATGTAAAACAACATTACAACTAACCATAGATATTTTAATCAACAATGTTTCACAGAGCTTTTACTGTAGTGATTTCTCTGATTTGCTTTGTTTTAATAGGAATTTTAAATGCATCTGCATTATACCAATATCAGCAATATCTATTAGTAATTGTGTACAAATCTTTGGAAGATAATTGAATATGGAATAATGTGGCCAATGTTGCTTTTGTCGAGTCTGGCATAGCCATACAGCGAGATTTAGGTGTTACTTTTCTGGTGTCTTCTGTGTAGGTGGCATGTCAAAATACGAGAGTTTATTTTATAGTAATTTTTTTTTTACTCAATCAAAAATTAACCGGACGAGACATTTAAATTCATGGAATATCAATTTGACAACTAAAATTCCCCAAAAGGCAACAGTGACACACAATCAAATAGTTTAATTTAAATCCAGTTGTCCAAAACTGATCTGACAGACAAAAATTGTTAGATATTGTCACAATATAAGATCTTTGCAATGAATTTCAAAATTCTGAGCATAATATGTGGCATAAAAAGGGTCCAAATTTTCCCAATCTGAAAAGTAGAAGGTAGTTTTTAAAAACCATAGCAAAATCACTGATAAGACTGACCAATTTTATTAAGAATTATTTTATGACCCCCAATACACATTTTCCCCAAACAGACTTATAATGTATACAATGAATTATTTTGGCAGAATCATTAGGAATTTATAGAAAACATCTGTTTATTGCAACAGGTAAAATTAATTATGGTTTTTGTGGTGTATACACTTTTAATAATGTAAACAAATGGGAGAATATTGATGATATACATAAAACATGCACTTTATGACATATAAATAAATATATAACTACATCTACTTAGGCAGTACATTTGTATTGAAAGATTATAAACTGAAGGTCAAATAAAATACAATTAAACCTCATTATAATACCCCCCCCCCCTGGTTTATTGCAACAGTTTCTGAAACCTACATTGTTATGTCTTTCTTTATAAATATCCCAACCACCTTTTATAACACTAAATTTGTACTGATGGCAAAGAATCGTGATTTTACCAAATTGCAGAGGAGTTAACAATTGTAAATCTAATCTTTGCTTCTTTGATTATAAACAAAATTTCTTAAAATCTTTAGTATAACATGTTACATTTTACATGGACTTCTAATCAGTCTACTCTCACAAGTTTTGAATGTTTAGCATATGTTTATAGTGTGCATGCGTTTTTGACTTGGATTTGGACAAGTCAGGTACCGGTAATCAAATTGCAGAGAACAACTGAGATTGTTGATTCTGAGCCTGACAGCAGTTGTCTCCCTTTTACATACTTGTATAAGTTTTTGAGTAGGTATTTTATTTACAGTACTTGAGTGACCACTTAATTTACAGTACTTTAATAAGTAATTTATAAACAGTTTATGAATGAACACTTTATTTTTAGTTTATGAGTGAGCACTTGAGGGGTGAGTTTACTTAGTGTATTGATATTAGGGTCAAATTCACTTTCAAGGAATTATAACTTGACATTGATATAAATGTATATCAACAGGTGTAACAGGAGGGAGAAAAATGCAGGACCGGACCGGGGATCGAACCCGGGACCTCCCACACTACAAGTGAGGGCTCTACCCAATTGAGCTACCCAGACCGCTACATTCCTCCCCTGTTATTCTTGAGTTTCCCATATCCCCAAATTCCCTCTGATGGACTTTATATGGCCCCATATATTCAGTCCACCACTTCCGAGGGCCACACTGGCCACTAAACTGTAACAGGAGGGAGAAAAAATGCAGGGTCAGACCAGGGATCGAATCCGGGACCTCCCACACTATAGGCGAGTGCTCTACCAATTGAGCTACCCAGACCGCTACACAGGCAAGTTAATACTGTACAGAGTTTAAAAGGGCCAGTTTACTGACCTACAGGGATTATTATGTGAGAGTTTACTTTTATTAGAGATTTTCAGGCTATCATTGATTTACTTTAGTGAGAATATTTGCAAATTTTAGTGGAAAGTATTATCAATGAACAGAGGTGTGCAAATGTCCGTCCAAATTATTAACCCATTAGTATGCGATGTTTTCTTTGATATAAATTGCCCTTTACATCTTTGAATGGGAAAGTATGGATATTACTGAAAACCGCTTTATATTAGCACATAGAAATTTAAGCAATTTTATAATGCAAGTTATATTAAATTAGTGTAGTTTTATTTTAGCCCATGCAGTAATTATTCTGTTTGGGACCCCAAAATTTACACCTGTGCCAAACTAGCTATATAACAAATCTTAATTGAGCTACCTGTATATATGGATACTATGAAGACTAGTTTAAATACATGCATAATCACCTGTAAACAGGTGATGAGAAGTAATAATTAAGTAAATTTAGCCAGACATTTACTCTGTCATTCTGTACATGTAGACAATGAGAGAAAAACTCCACTCAGTTCAAGTTTTTTCCAAGTCCAAAAATGCCAAAAAAACACTTTGGATTTTTAGTGCTTTTTCAAACCATTTTATTGTGATTTAACTGATTTTTAGGATTAAACATGATTTAATTTGGATTTTATTCCATTTTAATTTTATTTGTGTGTGCATATCATTCTCTTTCAGCTGAAATGGAAATACACTTTGTGGGGCTGATTGATAAAACTTATTGTTGATTTTTATGTATGTGTAGATGGATATACAGTCGAACCCACTTAATCGCATATTGGATAATAGCATAAATTGGATAATCGCAGAGGATTGTGAAATCCAAAACCATTTCCTATGTATTCTATTGACAAATACCCGTTTAATTGCATAGCCAAAAAGTCCAAACCCGCTTAATCGCATAGAAAATTTCTCGACCCGATCTCCAACCATCTCTAATAATTTAGAATTTTTGTAATTTTTCTTCAAAATTGTTCAAAAAGAAAATTATGACAGGCGAATCATTAATTAGTTGTACAAAGGTACACTTAAAAATTGTTTAAACAACACAGACAAGTGAGATATCTACATTTAGCATAATTACATTAGACTGGGTAATGCTACCATGTGGGTACGTGACAGTCAGTGGTTAAAATATCAAAGATAAAAAAATCAGGTTTTTGTTTATTAATCAGTAAATACTTGAAGTCGCTTGTCTAATATTTTTGTTTCATCATCCAAAGCATTGTTACGCTTGGTTTAAAGTTGTTTATTAAGCAATCCCATTGAATGTAAATGAAAGAAGCCATAACCAGCTGATTGTTAAATTCTATCAAGGAGGATACATGTGGGTTTTTGTATGGGACCTCTTTCACCATTGAAATGTTTCAAAAAAAAAAATATAAATGAATAAAGAAAGACATAAAAACATCTCATATTCAATAAAAAGTGCCGATGTGAGGTTTAAAAATTATGGCAAAATTAAAAGGAATTACATTTATGTGTAAAATGACCCATTTGAACCTCTCAGAATAAGTTGTTTTATTAAGGGTAACTTTGGAAAAACGGAAATACACAGTCGTCAGTAAACAAAAATAAAGTTATTTTCATTGGTTAAAAAATGTGTTGAACTTTTCTGGTATGCAGCGTATTTGCATATGACCCCATTCGGTCATTGTCAGTGATTTTCATTTGATATGTATAACAAAGGCTAAAGGGAAGTAACTCTTATATTAACTGTACTGACTGCATGTTTTCCAAGATGGCGCCCTCGATTGATCAACAAACACATAAAAAGTATTTTTTTTAATGAAATAAACAACACAAAAGGTAAATTTCACATATAGTTTATTTGAAAATATACATTAAAACGATGTTTTGTCTGTGTAGCAATGCTGATAATAACTTCAAATGTCGGGTGAAAACTTTTTCCACTGACGCTGGCATCGATCAAATGGGCCACATTGGCAATTCTGAATTTTCAGGGTGCCATTTTTTCATGATAAAATGCATTTAAAATTTTTTTATTAAATCTCAATAGTGGTAGAAATGGAAAATGTTTTAATCATATAGTATATCCCATTGATATTTTAAACGGCAAGGGCATAGAAGTATTGGTTTGAATTTACCTTGCCGTTACACTAACAAACACTTTTTGGTTGCAATTAATTACATTATTTTTTGTACAAAATTATTCTCTAGTTGTAGGATGGAAATTAATCAGATTTTTTCTTTTTTTTTTTCCACACAAAAATATAAAACTACTTTTCTTACATGCTCAATCATTTAATTGACACCATCTATGCAAGAACTTTGTCGACATGTGTAAAATAGTACAAATGTGTAAACCCGCTTAATCGCATATATCAGTTAATCGCATATATTTTGAATCATGGAGGCTATGCGATTAACTGGGTTTGACTGTAGCTACTCATTAAATAAATTTGATTAAAAAAAGAAATTTTTCTTTAATTTGATCATTAATATGATTATATGATGGGGGATAGGTATAATATTTAACAATAATATAACAGTTAAACATCATCACAGACCGTTTTGGGGACCGTTAGTATTTGTCTGTTAGTGTTGTAAAATTTTAGCGACAGTATTATTTTAGCAGTTGCATTCTTCTGCCAATTGTGCTAAAATAAAACTGCCACTAAATTTTCACGATTTTCATAGAACTATTTCTAATACAACAAGGTGTTAGGACTTTTAACCTCCTACAGTTTGGAATTCAAATCCCAAAACAAATATACTGTCAGGGGGATCTTAATTCACAGTATATCTGCTTTTTAAACTGTAGCTAACTTCCATTCTGCTTTTAGCAGCTACTCAACCCCTTGAGTATCCACGTGGCTCTACACTTCTGTATAGAACAATCTCTAATACAACAAAGTATTCAGACTTTTAACAGGGATTTTTCTGGCCATTTTGGGAAAGGGACCTTGGGATGAAATTGGGAAAATCATTGACAAAATCGACATTTCGGGAAAATTTTTCATTAAACTTTAAAAATTTTCACATTGTCTGCACATCAAATATTTTGCCTGGAATATTTATTATTTTAATACATGCTGGTAGTCACTCATTTGTACCAAATCACTGAGACATTAACACAATATCTTTATAGACTGGCTTCAATACAAACATCTGAGAAAGTTGTTTCATGAGTTGCTCCCATTCTACCAGATCCTCATTGAGTATAAATCAAAATGTGCATAAATACAGGTTATTATAAAGATATACAAGCTACACCAAAAATATAGAGTTTTTTCACTTTTTTTTAAGTTTCTCAAAGCAGGATCATTTGGGAATTTTTACCTACAAAATTGGGAAAAATGTATGCTTTTTGGCATTGGGAATGGGTCCCTTTACCGGACCCTGTGAGTGGCCAGAAAAATCCCTGTTTAACCTCCTACCAAGTTACCTAAAGGCTTAAGTTATAATACAATACAGATGTTTGAAATTGTTTAAATGTAAGAAAACATGCGTTTTTTAAGTAAACATGGTTTTTGCACTGTGGTAGTTGGGAATTGCTTATATTTTCAATAATAGACCAACTGCAGAGAATATAAGCTATATTTAAGCATCCTTTTATTTTTAAATTAAGATCATGATCTGATAGATGTTATCCAGACATTTGAAAGCAATTACATGTTACAGCTAGCAATAATAATGTATCAAAGCTGTAAATATAGAGGAATTATTAGGAATTATCTGTGATGCATGTAATACATGACTATTACATGTTGATTAATAAAACCACTGCATATATACTAATTAGAATGATTACCTGTAGGGCAACTTAAAAACAGCAGGTGCTTTTAAATGACATTTATGTACTGTGTATGGAGAAATTTCTGTATGCAAGCTGAGACTCATCCTCTTTGACATTTACTCTATTTGGATTTGTTGATGAAGCTTTAATTCTATATGTATACTAACAATGAGTGTGAATTTTTGTATTAGTGTGAAGTGGAGTAGAGTAATTATGTTTTACACACCAGTCAAGATTCTTTTCATTTATCAGAAAAACAGTGAATGGGGGATAGAGAAATGTAGTTTTCAATAACTGGCCTTGGACCTTTGTGTTTTAAAATCTATTGGTCTAAAGCAAAAATCTAGTGGTCTTAGAACCATTCAATTTCTTTACTTTTTTTAATTCTTTTTCTCAAAAACAAACAATTATATTAATGGTCAAATAACTTAAAAGATTTTCCTGGTTAAAGGGAAGAAAAATCTGATTGACATTAGAAACAATGGTTTTTGTAGCCCTGATAATACACACAAATGGACATATGACCTGATGTGTACATTGACACTTAAAGGTTTTTCTGGCATCAGTATTTTAAGTACTGTTTGTTTCAAACTCTATGCAATCTGCTCATTCTCATACATAATTTTTAAGTAAAGTTTTGGGAGTTACAGCTCTTGTTCTTTAAGCTGTGGCAAACCTTGTACTTGTATTTAAAATTGTGCTTGTTGGAAACCTTGTTCTGGATTATTGAAAACCTTGCAAGTTCTTGCTGGAAAGCTTCCACCTGCTTATTAAAAATTTGAACTTGCTTGCTGGAAAGCTTCCACTTGCTTATTGAAAACTTTGCATTTGCTTATTGAAAACCATTTGCTTGCTTGCAAAACTTACACTTGCCTGCACTTAACAGTAAATTTATAATTACATCCTTCCCTCACTGTGATCAACAAAATTAGTCCAAAGAATATAAAATAATATTTAATAATATTTAATACATTTCTTATAGTTATTATATACAGTAAAACCCCAGCTGATCACCAATGTGTTCAGTCAGTTTGTTAAAATAAGTTCTGGCAATAATACATTGAGTAAGGCTTTTAAAGAACATTGGATTTTGGACTTCAAAATAGTATAGTAATAATTGAGATGTGAGATTTATTATAACAAGGTTTTACTGTATCTCGATCTAGTATCACTAATCACTCTTGTAATGATTTATATCATAAATAATTCATAGAATTAGATCTAACACTGTTCATTTAAATTCATCTATTTTTAAATAGAATCTGTATTGTTTTCACATTTTATTCATGAATTGTTAGATAAAATATTTTTTATTTTGAATTTAAACTCACTTTTTACATAGAGCCAGATTGTTTTTAGAATTTATAAATGCATTATTCATACTTTCAAGTCTTTTTAAACATGGTTAAATTTTCTTAGTCTACTAACTATACCATCTTATTCTCATTAATATTTATTATTTAAAGTTGTCATTTCTATAGCAACTTTTAACATAAATATCCTTTAAACATTAATGGAGAAAAATATATCTTTTCAAAAAATGTTTTTGAAGATTATTTTCTAATTTGTCATGTAAATTTACAGATTAATTCTATAATCCCCAGTTGCCAATATGGCTTACAGACATTTACAGGATTGAGTAACAACAATCAAGATGATTTCAAACTTAAAAGCTATTTTGGCAGAGTTTTCTTTTTATGTAAATTGATTAAAAATTACTATTTTTTAATACAGAAATATTTAGATACATCTCCAGAAAACAAGAGATCAGTGGATTTTATGTCATGCCTGAGTGGCATTGTGGATAATTGATTTGACATTGGTTTGATATAAACCAACACCACAAGGATATATGGTTTAATATGAACCAATACCACAACAATATGTGGTTTGATATAAACCAATACCACAAGGATATGTGGTTTGAAATAAACAAATACCACAAGGATATATGGTTTAATATAAACCAATACCACAAGGATATGTGGTTTAATATAAACTAATACCACAAGGATATGTGGTTTGAAATAAACAAATACCACAAGGATATATGGTTTAATATGAACCAATACCATAAGGATATGTGGTTTGATTTTAAACCAATACCACAAGGATATGTGGTTTGATTTTAAACCAATACCACAAGGATATGTGGTTTGATATAAACCAATACCACAAGGATATGTGGTTTGATATAAACCAATACCATGAGAATATGTGGTTTGATATTAACCAATACCACAAGGATATGTGGTTTGATATAAACAAATACCACAAGGATATGTGGTTTGATATTAACCAATACCACGGGAATATGTAGTTTGATATAAACCAATACCACAAGGATATGTGGTTTGATATAAACCAATACCACAAAGATATGTGGTTTGATATAAACCAATACCATGAGAATATGTGGTTTGATATTAACCAATACCACAAGGATATGTAGTTTGAAATAAACCAATACCACAAGGATATGTAGTTTGATATAAACCATTACTACAGCAATATGTGATTTGATATAAACCAATACCACAAGGATATGTGGCTTGATTGAAACCAATACCACAAGGATATGTAGTTTGATATAAACCAATATCACAAGGATATGTAGTTTGAAATAAACCAATACCACAAATATGTGGTTTGATATAAACCAATACCACAAGGATATGTGGCTTGATATAAACCAATACATATAAACCAATACCACAAGGATATGTGGCTTGATATAAACCAATACCACATAGATATGTGGTTTGAAATAAACCAATACCACAAATATGTGGTTTGATATAAACCAATACCACATAGATATGTGGTTTGATATAAACCAATACCGCAAGGATATGTAGTTTGAAATAAACCAATACCACAAATATGTGGTTTGATATAAACCAATACCACAAGGATATGTAGTTTGAAATAAACCAATACCACAAATATGTGGTTTGATATAAACCAATACCACAAGGATATGTGGCTTGATATAAACCAATACATATAAACCAATACCACAAGGATATGTGGCTTGATATAAACCAATACATATAAACCAATACCACAAATATGTAGTTTGATGTTAAACCAATGCCACCAGGACATTATTTGTAAAGTGGTTGACAGCGTCAGCTTTTAGATTTCAGTGCCATCACAACCTTTTTAATGTTTAGATTCAAATCCCACTTCAATTCTTAGTGTAATCTCATAGTTTTCCAGTTCACATGTTTGGGTTTATAGTTTTTTCCTGGTACTCCTGATTACCCCACAATATCTTAAATCCTTCTATAATCTAATTGAAAATTTATCTTGACTGAAGAGTGCAGAGATGTAAAACACAATGTAATATCAATAAAAATAACTCAATTTATGACTGGAGATATCAGAGATATTTCAAAACCATATTTATGTTGGAAATATTAAATTTCTACTATAAAACTGTAAAATTGTTAGTTGATGAGGATTTGTTTTGCAAGTTTTCCCTCAGGCATTATTCAGTTATTGAGTTTTGATGAGGTAGATTTAAACATTTATCAGCCTCAGAGAACTTTTATTTGTTGTGGGTGTAGACAGAGGTCAAAAGTTTGTTTCTTAGTGGATGACATAATTGTTTTAGTGGATGACATAATTGTTATAGTGGATGACAAAATTGTTTTAGTGGATGACATAATTGTTTTTGTAGATGGCATAATTGTTTTAGTGGATGACATAATTGTTTTAGTGGATGGCATAATTGTTTTTGTAGATGACATAATTGTTTAAGTGGATGACATAATTGTTTTTGTGGATGACATAATTGTTTAAATATGATTGTTTAAGTTGATGACATAGAACTATAATTTGTTTGATGGATGACAAGGAACTATAATTTGTTTGGTTGATGATGTGGGTTAAAAATTATTTTGTTGACAGCATCAAGCTATAATAACTTAGTGGATGTCAAGAGCATGATGAGGCTGTTATTGCTTTAGTAGATGACATTGGTCTGAAAAAGATTTAATAGATGACATTGAACTAAAATTGTTTTAGTAGATGACATTGGTCTGAAAAAGATTTAATAGATGACATTGAACTAAAATTGTTTTAGTAGATGACATTGAACTAAAATTGCTTTAGTAAATGACATTGAACTAAAATTGTTTAAGTAGATGACATTAAACTAAAATTCCTTTAGTAGATGACATTGAACTAAAATTGCTTTAGTATATTGTTTAAGTAGATTGCTTTAGTATATTGTTTAAGTAGATGACATTAAACTAAAATTCCTTTAGTAGATGACATTGAACTAAAATTGCTTTAGTGGATGACATTGAACTAAAATTGCTTTAGTGGATGACAGTGAACTATGTTTGCTTTAGTAGATGACATTGAACTTTAATTGCTTTAGTAGATGAAATTGAACTAAAATTGCTTTAGTGGATGACATTGAATTTTAATTGTTTGCTGTAGTGGATGACATTGAACTAAAATTGCTTTAGTGGATGACATTGAACTAAAATTGCTTTAGTAGATGACATTGAACTATGTTTGCTTTAGTGGATGACATTTAACTAAAATTGTTTTAGAAGATGACATTGAACTAAAATTGCTTTAGTATATGACATTGAACTATGTTTGCTTAAGCAGATGACTTTGAACTATGTTTGCTTTAGCATATGTCATTGAACTAAAATTGCTTTAGTGGATGACATTGAACTAAAATTGATTTAGTGGATGACATTGAACTAAAATTCCTTAAGTAGATGACATTCACTCAGGTCTGAAAATGATTTAATAGATGACATTGAACTTAAATTGTTTTAGTAGATGACATTGAACTAAAATTGTTTAAGTAAATGACATTGAACTTTAACAGCTTTAGTAGATGACATTGAACTATGTTTGCTTTAGCAGATGACATTGAACTAAAATTGCTTTGGTGGATGACATTGAACTAAAATTGCTTTAGTGGATGGCATTGAATTATGTTTGCTTTAGTAGATGACATTGAACTTTAATTGCTTTTGTAGATGACATTGAACTTATTGCTTTAGTAGATGACATTGAACTATGTTTGCTTTAGTAGATGCCATTGGTTTGAAAATCATTGATTAGATGACATTGAACTAAAATTGTTTAAGTATATGACATTGAACTAAACTTGCTTTAGTAGATGACATAAAACTAAAATTGTTTTAATAATGACTGAACTATGTTTGCTTTAGTAGATGACATTGAACTATGTTTGCTTTAGTGGATGACATTTAACTAAAATTGTTTTAGAAGATGACATTGAACTAAAATTGCTTTAGTATATGACATTGAACAATGTTTGCTTAAGCAGATGACTTTGAACTATGTTTGCTTTAGCATATGTCATTGAACTAAAATTGCTTTAGTGGATGACATTGAACTAAAATTGCGTTAGTGGATGACATTGAACTAAAATTCCTTAAGTAGATGACATTCACTCAGGTCTGAAAATGATTTAATAGATGACATTGAACTAAAATTGTTTTAGTAGATGACATTGAACTAAAATTGTTTAAGTAAATGACATTGAACTTTAACAGCTTTAGTAGATGACATTGAACTATGTTTGCTTTAGCAGATGACATTGAACTAAAATTGCTTTGGTGGATGACATTGAACTAAAATTGCTTTAGTGGATGGCATTGAATTATGTTTGCTTTAGTAGATGACATTGAACTTTAATTGCTTTAGTAGATGACATTGAACTTATTGCTTTAGTAGATGACATTGAACTATGTTTGCTTTAGTAGATGCCATTGGTTTGAAAATCATTGATTAGATGACATTGAACTAAAATTGTTTAAGTATATGACATTGAACTAAACTTGCTTTAGTAGATGACATAAAACTAAAATTGTTTTAATAATGACTGAACTATGTTTGCTTTAGTAGATGACATTTAACTATTTTTGCTTTAGCAGATAACATTGAACTATGTTTGCTTTAGTGGATGACATTGAACAAAAATTGCTTAGTAGATGACATTGAACTAAAATTGCTTTAGTAGATGACATTGAACTTTACTTGCTTTAGTAGATGACATTGAACTTGAATTGCTATAGTAGATGACATTGAAATAAAATTCCTTTATTGGATGACATTGAATTTAAATTGCTTTAGTAGATGACATTGAACTAAAATTCCTTTAGTAGATGACATTGAATTAAAATTGCTTTAGTAGATGACATTGAACTAAAATTCCTTTAGTAGATGACATTGAACTTTAATTGCTTTAGTAGATGACATTGAACTAAAATTGCTTTAGTGGATGACATTGAACTAAAATCCCTTTAGTAGGTGACATTGAATTAGAATTGCTTTAGTAGATGACATTGAACTAAAATTGCTTTAGTGGATGATTTTGAACTATGTTTGCTTTAGTAGATGACATTGAACTATGTTTGCTTTAGTAGATGACATTGAACTTTTATTGCTTTAGTAGATGACATTGAACTTTAACAGCTTTGGTACATGACATTGAACTAAAATTGCTTTAGTGGATGACATTGAACTATGTTTGCTTTAGTGGATGATTTTGAACTATATTTGCTTTAGTGGATGACACTGGACTAAAATGACTACAGTAGATGTCATGAGCATGATATGGCTATAATTGCCATTTTGGTTGATGTCTCATGTTTTTTCATAATTTTTTTTTAAAAATTGCTGATGCGACTTTTAACAACATATACTGCTTCACTAATTGCAGTAGTGGCATGAGAGTTTATTTGCTTCAGTAGATGAAATATTGGTCCAGTGCATTTAAAAAGAAGAAAAATAGAAGTGAAAATGTGTTTTAATGAAGTGAAAATAACTGAATTGTTGGATGATTGATAGCCAAGTGTTAGAGGGACATCTGGCCATTAACCTTTATCCAAGTGAAATTAAACTTGAATTAATTACTTAGAAAACTAATAATAAAAGATATTAGTTTGGGAAGATGGAGTTTAAGCAATAATCTGTTTGATGAAAACACTTCTTGATAGATGACATGTTTTTATCTGGGTTGAAATTAATCTTAGGATTAATGAATAACCTTGACCTTTGATTTTGTATGTTAAGCAAACTGATGGAAATGACATTTGAATTGATAAATGAGCCTGCCACTACAAAACAAGATATTATGGTCAAAGAAGTTGTTGCTAAGATAAAGTTAAGTGGTCATTATATGGTCAATAATCATACATTGACCTCTTGGGTTACTTTGGTGAGAGAATTGATTTTATATCAGAAAACAACAGAAACATCCCGTTATCTATTAAAGTTGGTTCTTTAATCAAGACCTTGTTTTTTTTTGTCTGTCTTGACAGTCATATAACTAGGCAAATTGCAATGAAAGAAAATAAATAACCCCCAAGACATTATATATATATAAAACCTCAAAGAATATTGTATTTCATGGCTTGTCTGTAATTGTTGTTGTTAATTTCAATCTGAGGGAATTCATTTCAGAATTGCTTAATGTATGTTCAGCACTTTTATGGGCTATTCAAATCTTTGAAGTTCCTTATTTGCAAACAAACATTACTGAAATTAACACCAACATGATTGATATAAACTAATCAATTTTCATTCAGATTGAAATTAAACTGGAAAATTTCTTTGTGCAATTTTAATACATTATGCTACAGTATGTAGAGTAAATTGTCTGGTAAGTTTTACAAATAAACAATTCTATGTATGTCAGCATGGTCTTAAAGATATTAAATTCAATTGTTGTATCACCATTTTTATTCAACTTTCATATAAATATGTCTCCTTCTGGTATTGAGAGGTGACTGATGTCTATACAAAAAAAATCCTACTTTGTTCAGTGAAAGCAGCATATATGAAAAGCTGCACTACAGATGGACACTATGTATTAATGTATTATTTGATTTAAGTGTGACTGTTCAATTAAGATTTGGCCTGCAAGATCAAAGGGATGACAAAAGCACTACGGTAGCTCAGTTGATAAAGTGTCTACTTTGTATGTGGGAGATCAGGGTTTGAACACTGGCCGGGTCTGAAAAGACTTGAAAATTGGTAGTGACTGTTCTTTTGCCAAGCACTCAGCATTAAGAAATGAGTAACAGGGTCTTTCAGATGAGAACTTAAAAACAGATGCCCACTCTCACAACGGACATGGCTCGTTAAAGAACCCTCCCTGCACATTGTCCTAAACTAGATTGCAAAGGTCAAAATTTCTGACACTTCACCTATACCTGGTGACATCTTGATATTAGTGAAATATTCTTGACTGGGACATAAAACCCCATTAAATAGAATCAAATTAAATCAAAGGGTTGATATTATGATTTAGATTTAACAAGTGCTTTGACACAATGTTAAAGCTGGAACAAATATAAAAAAATAGTTAAGAGCACAGAAAGATTTTGTTGGTAGAATTCTTGGAATGAGACAAGATTTTTTTTTGCAACAAATCTTGTTTATCATGATACCTTTAAAATAGCCAGACCAAATCAATAACTTGTTTTTATATATTTATGTTTCTTTCTAAGATAGATAAGATCGATTTCTCAACAACTAGGTCTGACACCCACTAATGGCACTGGCCCCAGTTTCACAATCTTTCCTTAACTTTACTTAAGCAAAATTTGTCAATTCTTTTTTAATTAAAAAAATTAAAACATTTGTGATTAGAACTAAACACATATTTAACAAGCTTGAAGTGATTTTCAAAATGACACCCTAAATTCCTGAATATCTAAACAGTTGACCAAATTATCAAGATTTAAAAATTGCCAAATTTTAGTTAATGAACATCTCAGTTAAAGAATGATGATTGTTAAACTGGCTTCTGATCCTAATTTAAGAAAGTTTATCACTTTGTGCCAAAGGTTGGTAGAAGTTCCCCGACACCCACCATCCTTACAATTTCAACTTTTATGCAGGTGAAAAAAGAATGGACTGATGTGTTAAAACAACATTACTGCATTAATTGTCAATAAGAACATCAAGCATAATTATGTTAACTTGTTCTTTGAAAGTTCTAGCTAGCATTATGCAAATTAAGTTTATTAGCTTAGTTTTTTATATTTTAATTTTGCAATTCAGACAATATAATTTGGTCTTATTTTATTTTATCTGCTATAGCAATTATCCACTGTTGATGTTTGATCAGTCTAGTAAGTACAGAAAGTGCTAGTATCACAATGCCTATAATGTCTTTTTATAAAACAGCTCAACACAGGTTAACTTTCATTGATGGAAAAGTCAGATAGCAATCTTGTTTCCATTTTGTATAATTTGTCAATTTTGAATTAAAATTTGAATCATTGTATTCATGAGAAATTTTTTTTAACTTTGATTCACAAGCTGGTATGGTTATAAATTTAGATTTCACATTTACATAGCATTGTACATTTTATGTAAATATATAAATTGATAAAACATGACTTCAAAATTTTGAAAATTAGCTTTTTTTTCAACAATGAAATGTTTCTTATTTACATATATTTGTTAAAATTTACATTCTGTTTTGAAGCTCAAATAATAAACTTACTTACTTTATTGTTGGAGCATATTTTATTCCTAAAAACCAATAGTTGAAGATATAAACCTGGTATACTTTGGAAATATAGTAATGAACGTGAAAAATTGGTATACTTTAAAATTAATAAATATAGTTACGAAAATAAAAATTATCACATGATAGTTTGTCACAGGTATTCACGTTAAACACTGAACTTTGCAGTGTTATAACAAAATGTTGACTGGATGCATTTCAGCAGACATCTTGTTGTTGCTCAAAATCTTTATGACAGATTTTGTTCTGAGGCATCTCCTCCCTTCACCATGCGAATACGCTTCCTCACCGTTTTTAGAATTCGGAAGGACTTCAGAGAAATCTGGTTAAAATAACAACACGGGAATTCTATTGTGACAGATAGGCCCTAAGGGCATCTCCTTGAATTAAAACTAATTATGGACTATTTGTCCGCTTCATTCTAGATTCTCACACTTAGTTAACTAAAAATCTTAGTACTTTGAGTAAACAAATAAGACAATATGCTTAAAAGTGTCTTACCTTCATTGCTTATATGCAGACATATACTTGCTTGCAAGTATACATTCTAGTATGTTATATGATTTGGTAAGAATAAATCTTTCAAAGCCTAATAAAAAGGAAAGAAATTTATAAATTTAAAGTATTATTGAATTAATCTAGATAAAGCAAAACCTTCCCAATTAAAAAAAAAATATATGTGATATAGAAGGTGTTTGGTTCCAATTTTGACAGATATCTCTGAAATTTTAAATTGCTTGACTGTGAGCTTGCATCAAACCAAGCCCCGGTTTCACTACCATTTCTTTGCTAATATTTTCCTTAACCAAAATCTGTCAAATTTGAAATCTTAATAATTTGATTAATTGTTTAGTTTTTCAGGAATTTATGGTGTCATTTTGAAGATCAAATCAAGCTTGTAACATCTGTATTTAGATTAATCACAAATTTTCTTTGTAATTAAAAAAAAGATTGTCAAAGTTTACTTAATTTTAAGGCAAATCTTAGTTAAGGAATAATTGTGAAACTGAAGTTTGACATAGATACAACATAACAAAATAATCACTTATAAATATCATTCATATATTATATATATATATATATATATATATATATATATATATATATATATATATATATATATATATGAATATATGTAATATCAGGTAGTTCATGTAATACTGTGATAATATTGATAAATTTACTTATTGAACAGGTGATAGGTAATGGTTCATTAATTGTTCTTTGTGATATAAATGTATTGCTGAATGGTTTGATTGTGTTTTGATGTGATTTTATGACTTTAACAGTACAAATGTATTATTATGATATTATGTATCAGGTCAACCAGGACAAACTACTTTTTAATCTAACGTGTATCTGAAGATAATGACAAATCACTTAATTTGTTAGCCTCAGGGTTTCAGGATGCCACTCAGAATTTTGCAGAAAATTATGTTATAATTTTTACTTTTTATAAAAATGTCCAATATATTTATTTATTTTTCTTGTGTTTCATCCATTCCAGGTGTTTTTTTCTGTTTTTTTCTTTGTCCTGCCTATTTATTGCCAAGCAAACTTCATTCATGCCTTGAATGGCTTCTGAACAATAAAGTCATATATCTTTAATCAGTTTTGATTAGGATTTAATAAATTATCATTGATAAAGTATAGGTCAAGTTTGAATTTAAATGTTAAAATCAAGTGGATTAAGAATTATCTAAGAGAATCTATTATGAATATAAGTCTGAGGTCAAGGTGGGGAAATCAGGTGATCATGCAGACTTTTCATCTCAATTAAGGCTTTGCCAGATTTGTGATGAAAGAATCTGACCATAAGGTCAGTGAATTTCCCTATCTCGCCCTCATTTGAGTAATTGATTATTTTTTCTTGCATATAATTTATGAAAAAATATCGGAATCACTACTAATATGATGCAGTTCACTATAACAATTTAGTGAGATAAATCTATCAAATATGTGAAAAATATATATATTTGTTATTGAGCAATGATATGATGACCATTTTCAGTAAAAACAGTAATTGCATGTTTATAATGCTTTATAGATATTAATATATAGATAACATATGAGACTCAGTGTAAACGTTGTTTTCTTTTTGTGTTTTAATTCTTTCTTTTTTCTTTTTGTATTTTTTTTCTTTTTTTCTTTTTGTAATTTCTTTCTTTTTTCTTTTCTTTTTTTTTTAAATTACTAGACATTTGTTCCTGAATATAGTCTTTCTTTAAATAAGATTTTCCATTAAACCATATATTAAATTCTTTAAAATAAATAAATAATAATAATAAAAAGAAAAGAAAAGATTTTTGTATAATATGTTTCTATATCATTTAGTTCAGTTGGGGAGAATCTTGGTTAAAAAATTAAAACTAAAACGCATTTTGTTCTGACCTAGCGATTTAATTGTCATTTAATATAGTATTTTGAAACAATTTTTGCCTCTGGTAGAAAATTAAATGATTTAACAGAATAAAAATTTTCTGCAGTAATTTGATAAAAAAGAAATCTTATTAAAAGGGAAAATCATATACATGTGTGTGTTATTCCAAGATTCCACAAAAGTATTGGTTTAAAAATGAAATTTGATAATTTTTGTTATTTGAATATGTTATGGTTCAGTATTCTATATTTCTATATTTAATTTAGGAAAATCTTAGCTTAAAAAAGATTGTGAAACCTGAATGTAATTTTATGATCTCACAAAAATTACTTGTATTAAGCTGATTCAGAAAAAAGGGAATATAGAAATGAACAATGCAGGCTTTGAATATAAAGTTTTATATGTTTTTAAATTTAGAGAAAAAATTTGTTAATGAAAAACATATATTTAGCCACGGACATAATTAAGAATATGATTGGTTAGTTAAAAGTTGTTTTGACATCACATCAGCAATTTTAAACTATTTGTATGAAGAGAATCGTTATTTATCTCAAGTTTATGTAGTTCATTCATATGCAAAATTTTCATTTTGCATCATGCTGGTGCATACTTATGATGACCTAGCTTTTAGAGTCCAACCTAGTACATTCACTTTGTTTTTTCTACTAAACATTGCAGACCATTTAGTTCCCGGGCTTATACTGGTATTGAGCCAATCAGTAAAGGCCTATGATAAGGAAAAACTTTAGTCACTTGCAGTTGACTGAGGTCAAACCAATTACGGTAGGAATATGATCAAATACAAGTTTCTTATTAAAACTGCAAGAAAACATAATAAAAAGAAAAAAAGAAAGAAGAAAAAGAACTTCTGATTATAAAATTCCTGACTTTGAACAGGTACTTGAGATAATAAATGTACAGGGGTGTGGTTATATTAATATTAAAGAGCCCATAACTATCTCATATATTTTGTAACAGATTTCAAAAACAATTTGCAAAATTGAGAATAACTATGTAATAAATTGAATTTATAAATTAAAAAATTTATATTTTTAATTTATGAAAATATTTGTTGAAAAAAGTAAATGTGATTTTGGGATTCTGCAGAAGTAAATGTATGAAGCTAGAACAAATAAACTTGCCTTGTTTTAATTATTATTTATTATTATTTAACTTTTTTAAAATCTGTTCTGATGACTAATGGTGATCACCAATTTGTAGAAAATTATTAAAGGGAAAATAATTCTAAAAAAAATTCTTTTGTAAAGTGTAAAAGTGATACAAAGCCAATTCTAACATCGCTTTATTAAAAACAAGTATTTTTAGTTGCAAAATTAAAACAAATTAAAAAAAAAAGAGAGCTTGTCTCTTTGGTCGTTTTAAATAGTCATTTAAATTATGTTCAAAACAATTTGTCTGTGATAGAAAAATGCTTAATTGAAAACTGAGTGAATAAATTACAGTATAAATAAATAAAAATATCTCTAGGGGTTTTTGATATAATGAAGTGTTTTGTCAGATAAAAGCAGCATTCTGACAATTACTCTGACAGGCGCACCATTACTAGTGTTGGTATATCATTTACCATTGATTTTTTCCTTTAAGCAAGCACCTGCTTATACTGCTTATAACACAGCAACGTTGATACAGTATTGATAAATTAGAGATGGAATTGAAATTTAGACTGGTGGACTTATTCCCCAAGTGTTCACTTATGATGACGAAGCAGTAGAGCGATGAAATATAAAGCCAGAATCTCCCATGTTGGTCATACCAGCTTGTTTCAATGTGTTGGATTTTAACGTTAGATTTTATTACTTGTATTTGTTGTGATTTCAGTATTTATATAAACATGTATGTTTATCACTAGTATTATAATATTGTTATATGCACTGACTTTTTGATATGAACTATACCTAATGACTTTTTGATGTGTAAGAATTCTGGAAATAGGTATGTACAATATTATATATAAATATCACTATTTTTATTCTTGTCACAATCATTAATAACGATATTGCTGATATAATCAGTTTATGTTAAATTCTGTATAAAATTTAGTTTTTATTTCTAGAAACTATGTTAACTTTCACCATTTTTAAATCTTGACAGGCAAGTAAATTTTATGCGGAATTTTTAAATATTAGTAATTTTTGTAGATTATATATTTTGAGTTAACAGCAACTTTTTGATGGCCTTGTTCTGTCAAATCTTGCTTGTTTTGTTAATGAGAGTTATTATTGTATTAGCAGATGTACTTGTAACAGTACACTGTCATCAAGGTGTTTGTGGCACTGTTGTTGGATTATTTTGAACAGTTGAACTGCTGACATCCAGCATTGGCAGATGTACTTGTATCAGTTGCATTGTCATCAAGGTATTTGTGGTACTGTTAGTGGATTATTTTGAACAGTTGAACTGCTGACATCCAACATTTGTAGATGTACATGTAACGATTGCATTGTCATCAAGGTGTTTGTGGTACTGTTGTTGTATAATTTTGAACAGTTGAACTGCTGACATCCAGCATTGGCAGATGTACATGTAACAATTGCATTGTCATCAAGGTATTTGTGGTACTGTTTGTGGATTATTTTGAACAGTTGAACTGCTGACATCCAGCATTGGCAGATGTACTTGTAACGATTGCATTGTCATCAAGGTGTTTGTGGTACTGTTGTTGTATAATTTTGAACAGTTGAACTGCTGACATCCAGCATTGGCAGATGTACATGTAACAATTGCATTGTCATCAAGGTATTTGTGGTACTGTTTGTGGATTATTTTTAACAGTTGAACTGCTGACATCCAGCATTGGCAGATGTACATGTAATGATTGCATTGTCATCAAGGTGTTTGTGGTACTGTTGTTGTATAATTTTGAACAGTTGAACTGCTGACATCCAGCATTGGCAGATGTACATGTAACAATTGCATTGTCATCAAGGTATTTGTGGTACTGTTTGTGGATTATTTTGAACAGTTGAACTGTTGACATCCAGCATTGGCAAATGTACATGTAACGATTGCAATGACATCAAGGTGTTTGTGGTACTGTGGTTGTATAATTTTGAACAGTTTAACTGCTGACATTCAGAAAGAACAGCAGATTATATATACTGTTTTGTTTATATCCTCAAGCAATCTGTAAAGGTTAAAGTGTAAATCTACAGAAGTGTATGTTTACTATATTGTAAATCCTGGCATAAATATCTCTATTACTATAAATTCTGGCCTCATTTTCAACAGACATAGAGGCATGTTTTACATGTTTACTCAACTTGTGCTGTTAAATTTCATTAAATTATTACAAAATAATTTTTTTTTCTAATTAATAGATAATTTAAAAGTGTTAGATCAGGAATTAATATCCTTGATGTTAAATGAATGAAGTTTAGCTAAGCATTGTGTTTTACACCCTAGTCAAGATTTCTTTGTGAGTGATACATTGGGACCTCATGCTTAAAATAAAATTTGATAGCAAAAAGGAAAGATGATATTAAATCAAGAGCTTTTTAAATTTTTTTATACGCCCGTCATATGACGGGACGTATTATGTTACGGTGCTGTCCGTCCGGGCGGGCGGGCGGGCGGGCGGGCGTCTGTTAACAATTTGTATTCCGTTCAATAGAGACCACAAACATTTATGGATTCAAATGAAATTTGGTATACAGCTTTACCATGGTAATACCTTGTGCAAGTTCGAATAACAACTTTTTCAGATTATTTTTTAAGGAGTTATGCCCCTTTCTTAACTTAGAAATTTTTGTATGTATGACCATGTGGTTTCCGATCATCAGAGCCTACAACTATTTATGGATTCAAATAAACTTTGGTATACACATTTACGATGTTATTATCTGGTGCAAGTTCGAATTACAACTTTTTCAGATTATTTTTGGAGGAGTTATGCCCCTTTTTTAACTTAAAAATTTTTGTATGTATGACCATGTGGTTTGTATTCCATTCAGTAGACAATACAAACATGGATTTAAATGAAATTAGTGACGAATTCATTTGGAACATCCTCTGGATGTGAAATGATAAAGGCGACAACTTTCTCCTTTTTAGCAGCATATATTTGCATCTTGGGGACCTTGAAAACTCCTCGATAGATTTTGCTAAAAATTTCTGAGGTTATGGAGTCTAATGCGATCTAGCTATCTAACTTGGTGAAATTTTTGGGAAAAATCGGTATCATACTTAATTTTGGGGTCAAACATGCAAAAAATGAATTTTTCCAAAAAACAATTACGTTTAACGCACTCCTGTTCAATAACAGTTCATTGTACGAAAAAGTCGTCCATTGACCGAAAAATGTTTAAGATCTGACGGAAAAGACGGTATTTTTATATTTTTTCTATCTTTTACATAAAATCCACAATAACTGTTTAAAGTCGGCGCTATCATCCAAAAACAATTTAACGTACCGTTTTGAATTCGTACCCATATTAAAGTAACCAATTCTTTACCAAATTATTGGTAGGTTTGGCACTTATCCGTTAGGTCTGTGTCAAACTTTTGAGTGGCAAGTTCTGTGGATGAGCTCTACTGATAGAAATCCTCTAGATTGTTCCATTCCTTCCCGCGAAACCCCTAAAGGTGTCGACACACTAGTAAATAGTACTACTCGATCAATATAACACGGGCGTATAATGCTACGCTCGGCGGTGCTCTTGTTTTTATTTATTTATCATTATTTTTATTATTATTTGTTTTTGTAAAAAGTTTCCAGAGGCCTGTGTTGATATTATGTAAATATTTTATATTTAAATTGAACCAAATGATACAACTTAATGTATCAATTTCAAATGTGGTCATTTTTAGCTGAACTGGCTTAAGCCAGCTGAGCTTATGGTATGCCGAAGCATGCGTGCGTGCGTGCATGCGTGCGTAAACTTTGGTCTTCTCCTCTGAAACCACTGGGCCAATTGGAACCAAATTTGGTGTGGAATGTCCCTACCTTGGCCTGACTAAAGTTTGTACCAGACAACCCCTCCCGACATCCAAGATGGCCGCTGTTACTATAAATAGAAAAAACACAAAAATGGCCATTGTGGATTCATTTTTCCACCAATTAAGCTCAAATTTGTAATGTAGAAAGTATATAGTGGGGGATTCAACATATATAACGGGTTTTTGTGAGAAATTTTTTATTGACCCAATTTTTACGAATTAAGCAAATTAGGTGCAATATTTAGCGAAATCTTTGAAAATCTTCTCCTCTGAAACCACTGGGCCAATTGGAATGAAATTTGGTGTGGTTGATCCCTACCTGGGCCTAACTAAAATTTGTACCAGACAACCCCGCCCAACATCCAAGATGGCCGTCGTTACTATAAATAGAGAAAAACACAAAAATGGCTATTGTAGTTCTATTTTCACTGATTTAGCTCTAATTTGAAATGTAGAAAGTATATTGTGGGGGATTCAATATATGTAACAGGTGTTTCCCAATTTTCACTGATTATGCAAATTAGGTGCAATATTCTGTGAAATCTTTGATAATCTTCTCTGAAACCACTGGGCCAATTGGAACCAAATTTGGTGTGAAAGGTCCCTACGTCGACCTTACTAAAGTTTGTACCAGGCAACACTGCCCGACATCCAAGATGGCCACTGTTACTTTAAATAGAAAATACACAAAAATGGCCATTGTGGATCCATTTTTCCACTGATTTAGCTCAAATTTTAAATGTAGAAAGTATATTGTGGGGGATTCAACATATTTAACGGGTTTTTTCCAAGTCTTTTTTTTCGTTTACCCAATTTTCACTTATTATGCAAATTAGGTGCAATATTTTGTAAAATGAAAATCTTCTCCTCTGAAACCACTGGGCCAACTGGAATGAAATTTTGTGTGGAAGGTCCCTACGTCGGCCTGACTAAAGTTTGTACCAAGCAACCCTGCCTGACATCCAAGATGGCCACCGTAACTAAAAATAGAAAAAAATAAAAATGGCCATTGGGATCCTTTTTTCCATCGATTGAGCTCAAATTTTAAATATAGAAAGTGTACTGTGTGGGATTCAAAATATATAACGGGTTTTTTCTGAGAAATTTTTATTGACCCAATTTTCAAGAAATATGCAAATTAGGTGTAATATTTAGTAAAATCTTCTCCTCTAAAACCACTGGGCGAATTGGAACCAAATTTCGTGTGGAAGGTTCCTACATCAGCCTGAAAAAAGTTTATACCAGTCCAAGATGCCCGTTGTTACTAGATATGAATAAAAAAAATAGCCATTGTTGATCCATTTTAAGCTCAACTGGCTAAACCCAGCTGAGTTTATGGCATGGCGAAAGTTTGTTAGTTAACTTGCTGCTTGGTCATGGTTTTCTCCGATACTCCAGTGTCCTCCACCATTTCTAATACTGACAGTCTCTGTATAAGTGAAATATTCTTGAGTTGAACATTAAACAGCATTACAAACAAAAACAAACATTGTCTTACATATGCAACCAGTTGAGCATCACAGGCCCTTTTGGGCCTCTTGTTATAGTTAGAATATTTTCTGGCTAAAAAACCTAATATGTTTCCTTAACATAGGTTAAAATATTTTGAAGAAGACATCGCAGTTCCATCAAAATATTAAAATAAAAATGCAATATTCTGCTTTATTGTTAATTATATATTTTCATTTGCCTTGTGAATTCCCATAGCTGCAAACTTGAGAGCCATTGCGTTCACTACTGACAATGAATGCCAAAAATTTTGTCACTCCATGTATGAATACATATAAAATGCAATACACTATCTGGAACTACATTATCATAGGTAAACAAACATGGCTATCACGACACTTTTGTTTATATTCGAGACAAGCTTGAAAAACACATTTATGAAATTTTACAAAGTAAAATCAAAAAATTAATGAAATAAAATTTTAATAACATATAAAGACACCTCAGGCTGACATTCACCGTAATATTGACATTGTGAGAGATGGAGTTTAAAAAATCAAATGGTGTTTTTGAAAGAACAGACAAGAACTGATCTGTAAAAACCATCAAACCACAAAAAATTCTCGAACAATCGGATCTTAAAAAAATTTCTTCCTACCTTGGCAAAGCTGCTACATCCCCTATCATTTTGTGACAATGTGTAATGGTACGACTTGTCAATTAATTTTGTGTCTTGCGGAATGTAAATTTCCAGTGTTGTAAATTTCAATTGAAATGAGATTTACGCATATATGCCACATCCAGTAAAATTGTCTGTTTCACATGCTGTGTATGTTGATTGGAAAAAAGGAGAAACCAGTAACATGCTTTTTAATCAACATACAAGGGATACAATAGGAACTCCTCAAAACTGGTTTAAGAACTATAAAACTCCTTGCTAAACTTAAAACGATCATTTTCTAAACTTTGATAGATATTTGCACTGCATCAGGTTAAGAGAATACACCTCACTGCTTTGCTGTCTAACATTTGAAAAATACTGAGTATGAAGCTCAGCACATAATGTTTGAGTGAATCTCAACCTAACAATGTCGACATTCCAGAAAAAATCTCTCGGTAAATCTATGCTCACATATCCCGGCACATGCTTGGCCATTGAAAATCATCCCTCTACTACTGTTTCCTCCACTTCAGATTTACAAATTTCACTTCCGACGTAAAGCCACTAATCTTTCAATGCAAATAACACTTCCATGATTGAAATGGCACCACACAGGTACATACCATCATAATACCTGATAACACTATTATTTTTCAAAACCCCCTGTTGTGACTCCATACCAAAAAAAGTGCAGATTAATAATATGTTGTTCTCCATCTAAAATTCAGCTGTTGCATCTACTGGACTCCCCCTTATGTGCATGTGTTATAGATGGGAATTTTTTATTTTTAAAATCAATGAATAACTTTTTTTTAAAAATATTTAATGAAAATATAACAATTGAACTGTTTTAAAATGATGTTCATTGTCAGTATGAAGGCAACAACTTTGCAAGCAAAATGATCATAACGGCTAACATGCGTTATTCCGTTTGCTTGCAAAGTTGTTGCCCTCATACTGACAATGAACATCATTTTAAAACATTTCAATTGTTAATGAATCCTGGAATACTTTGACATCTAGTGCAGGTAAAGTCTTAGACTTCCACCAGTCCCTTAATTTTAGCACACCTGAAAATATGCATTAAGTTAGCTATTCAAATTATCTTTTGTCCATTTTCCTTGATTTGTAGTTTCTTAACTTTTTAGCTCATCAACTTCTTCTCAAGAATCAGTCAGCCTTTGCCAGACTCAATCCCTTCAAATTTTCAAAAATTAAAAAATTAAACAAATAAAAAAGTTTTTATTAACGAATTAATTAATGAATTATACATGCCTTTTGCTCAATTAGAGAATGTTGTAAGATAAAAATACCACTTAAAACTTATGTACATAGCAGGGGTTCCAGAAACGGTCATATTTGCCGGACATGTCCGACAAAAAATATTTTTGTCCGATGAGAAATGTAGCTTGTCGGACATTTTTAGTTTAAAATAGAATTCAGTTAATCGGACACGTAAATAAATTTATTTATCGGTCATTATTTTACTCGAGTATTCTTTGCTATCACCTGTCAATCATTTTCAATAAACACTACACATCTAATAATTAGGCTTTTGTTTATTAATTAGTTAAAATCCATGGTCTCAATCTGTTCCTTTTGTTACATCGTCCAAATCATCATTACTTTTGTTGATAAGTTGTTTATTAAGTAATCACATCGCTTGACAGACGGAAGCCATAAACACCTGTTAACTGAAGGTCATGGTCGTCGGACTATTTCAAAAAGGTTCCACGCGGGATGTTAATACAACGCACATTGTACGGTCTTGGCAAACTGTTTAGTTATAAACAAATAATTTCTAAAAAGTCTAAATAAAATCAAAGAGGTCTCAAAATGAGGTTCAGTAAAGTTCGTGTAACTTCGGGAAAACGGAAATGCACGATTGTCAATAAACAAAGATGGCCGTCAAACCATGTGTCGTCAACGCTGACAGTTCAAAATCAACAAATAAGTCTGACCATATATATTTAAATAACGTGGTAGTTAAACCCTTTATAAAATCTACTATATTGATATTAAAAAATCTTCTTAAAATATTAAAATACACAGTCAGTAATAACTTTTTTTTTTTTTTTTTTTTTGGCTTTTCACTGCATCGGCATCGGTGGTGCAGTTGCTTTGAAAAAATGTCCGACACCTCAGTCAAAGTTTTCCTGAGCCCTGGTACATAGATATGTTGTATACTGGCTTATGGTATCACCATGGGAACAAGACTGGCCACTGATATGATTCCAGTAAAAACATAAGATATAAATATATATGTTTCTGTATTTCATTATTAATAATATATTTTTTTTATATAAACAACTATCATTAAAAATTCATGCATTTTCATCTGTTGATCCATTTTGTGTGTCTCATAATGTTGATCTATCTGTCCTTCCATCCCATTATCTTTTACGCCATAACTTCTACATATTCAATGATAGAATTCTTTGAAATAAGCAGAAATGTATATCAAAATCAGACCAGTTGTTACATATCAAATTTAAGGTATGTAGGTCAAAGGTTACAAGGTAAAATCTTAAATTGGTATGTGTAGGTGATGATGACGGAGATGGGTAGACTGCTGTGTACTTTTCCTCTATCAATTTTTTTTAAAAATGTCTTTATTATACCTACTTGTACTGATTTCACTCCACACAATTTGTTAAATACAGTTTATATTTGGACATTTTAATTTGCAGTACAACATTACAAGCATCAGTAATAAAGAATTATGGGAAATTTAAGCCGTTTTAATTTAGAACAGAAACTATTTTAGAATTTTAAAATCTTCCAAATGGTCAGGAGACAATATCTATAAAATTATTTCTTGCTATTTTCAGATCTTAATTTTAAAATTTCTAATTTAAAAAAACATAAAGATTTAAAAGTAAATGTAATTGTCGGAGATAAATTAGAGCATCAATTTAACAAATTACTTTTCAGTGACATGGTCGATTAAAATGCTGGTGTCATTTCCGCTTTCTCTGTCACATGCCAGACATTCTGATTTATAGGTCATATCTCATGGCATTAAGAGAGAGAGAGAGAGAGAGAGAGAGAGAGAGAGAGAGAGAGAGATTTTTCAAAGGATCATTTCATACATTTTATAAATGCAAGTAATACCAAGTTAATGGTATAATTATGTAATTGGTTTTATTTTAGGTTAACTGGCTATAGCCAGCTGTGTCTGACATAGCCATAAAAAGTTGGAGATTGCCTCTGTTACGTATACTATAAGTGAGAGAGAGAGAGAGAGAGAAAGAGAGAGCCATTTTAAGTTTTATTTATGGACTGATTAAGTTCACATTTCACACTCTGAACTTACCTAACAAATTGTTGTTAGGGTTTTTCTGGTGAAATTTTCATTAATCAGATTTTTGCGGATATTATGCAAATTATATGTTGGGCTGTATAATTTTTGTTTTGATCCAATTGTTTTGAATCAAGGTCACCTAAAGGTCTGTATATATATATATATATATATATATATCATCAACATGATCATCATGGGTTTCTTGATTAACATGCAGATTTAGAACCATTGTCCATTGTCTAGTCTAGTTGGGCACGGTTCCAGGTGACTGGCTAGCTGCATGCATGGCAGTCTCCATTTTTTACAATCACGGAGGCTGGAATTTGAAAGCTTCTACTCTCTACAATCTCTCTCTTATCTCTTTCCAAGACATCTTTGGATGGCCAACTCCTCCCTTTCCAGCATTTTTCTTTTAATTCATCCCTTTCCAGCATTTTTCTTTTAATTCATGTGCACAATTTATATATATATATATATATATATATATATATATATATATATATATATAAGGTCTAGATGTATAGTTTAGGTGTACTATTGGACCTTACCTCTTAACACAATTGTAATGTTTATATGTTTATTTCTTCTCCGAAGCAGAAAAAAAATTGTTTACAACAGTCAAACCATTGGTACACTGTAATTTATAACATGCTCACCATGTAACCAGCGATGCTTTTAAAATTCCTGAAATAAAACAACACCTGAAGCAGTTAATTATACAGTGTTATTAATTATAACATACCGGTAATTATGCTAGCTTGTGCCATACAGAAAATTAAACATGATGGTTTTCCATAATGGTGTTCCCTCCCCCTTTCTCGAACCTTGAAGTGTATCAGATTTGAAATCATATAGATAAACAAGGTGTCGTATTTAACTTACACTATCTGACCTTATGTTATATACATGATATTACAGTCATTATATTTGTGTTAAATTTACCAAACTATAGTGATAATGAGACTGAGAACAAGTGCTGGCAGGATTAATGATTGATTAAGAAAATCTAATTGAAGACTTAATTTGAGCGAGAAAGATGAAATTGTCTAAGTAATGATATAATGTTTTTCAATTTTCACAATTATTTAGTGTAATTATATAGCATTCTACTTAAAAGTCAACAGTAGCCAACTGACTCATATTCCAAGGTGGTTCTACAGACCATGTACTGCAGACATAAACATGTAATGCAGATGTTTAAAAAATTATGATCGAATTTGACACAGAACGCTGTGTTTTACAAGTCCATTTTATAGATTTTTAAAGGTTTCACAATGTTAACAGGAAGTACTAACATATATTATTGGTAAATATAATCTTCTATTTAGCATTCTATTTAAAAGCCAACGGTAGCTTACTAATTCATATTGCAAGGTGGTACTGCAGAAATTTTTAAAATATAATGATCGAATTTGACACAAAACTTTGTGTTTCTTAAGTCTATTTTATACATTTTTAAAGGTCTTACCATGTTTACAGGAGGTGCTGACATATAATATTGTTAATAATAATCTCCTATTTAGCTAAAGCCAGCTAAGCTTATCACATAAGAAAGTATACATGCATAGATCTGTAAACTTTAATATTCTTTGTAACTGCTTGGCCAGATGGAATCAGATTTGGTGTTGTAGATCACTGGTTTCTGCAGAATGAATATTTTTTCAAGTATATTTGCAAGAAAGCTTGATTTAATTCATTGTATTTTATAATAGAAGCAACATATATACAACTATTACTTATGAACCAAGCTGTTTCTAAGCTCGTTCTCTGAAAATCATTTGTTTTAGAACAACTGTGTCAAATTAAATGTTTAAATGATATTTGTTATGAAAAATCCTTAGTTCATGAGGATTAATTATAAATTTTGTTTGACTTTATGAAATTAAAATGGAATTTAAATGCAAGTTGAGCCTTAAACAGGTCCTATCTGGCTTGTTGCTTCAAAGCATGTTTACAGTAAATACACATGGTCATGAAGGTACTCATCGTCCAGTCACGTCCATGTTGATTACACAATTTTATGTTCACTTGTTTATAGAATGTTTTGTTTTTTGTTTGTTTTTCTATAAACATGTTTTTATCTGTTTCCATTATATCAGTTTGTATCCATTTCCTTATATCAGTTTGTGTTTTTTCTATTATATCATTTTCCATTATATCAGTTTGTATCTGTTTCCATTATATCAGTTTGTATCCATTTCCTTATATCAGTTTGTGTTTTTTCTATTATATAATTTTCCATTATATCAGTTTATTTGTTTCCATTTTATCAGTTTGTATATATTTCTATTATATCCGATGAGTTTGTATCTGTTTCTATTATATCAGTTTGTATCTATTTCCATTATATCAGTTTGTATCTGTTTCCATTTTATCAGTTTGTATCTATTTCCATTATATCAGTTTCCATTATATCAGTTGGTATCTGTTTCCATTATATCAGTTTTATTCATCGTATCAGTGTGTATCCGTTTCCATTATATCAGTTTGTATCCGTTTCTATTATATCAGTTTGTATCTGTTTCCATTATATCAGTTTTATCAATTATATCAGTTTGTATCTATTTCCATTATATCAGTTTGTATCTATTTCCATTATATCAGTTTGTATCTATTTCCATTATATCAGTTTGTATCCATTTCCATTATATCAGTTTTATTAATTATATCAGTTTGTATCTGTTTCCATTATATCAGTTTGTATCTCTTTCCAATATATCAGTTTGTATCTGTTTCCATTATATCAGTTTTATCCATTGTATCAGTTTGTATCTGTTTCCATTATATCAGTTTGTATCTATTTCCATTATATCAGTTTGTATCTGTTTCCATTGTATCAGTTTGCATCTATTTCCATTATATCAGTTTGTATCTGTTTCCATTATATCAGTTTTATCAATTATATCAGTTTGTATCTGTTTCCATTATATCAGTTTGTATCTGTTTCCATTATATCAGTTTGTATCTGTTTCCATTATATCAGTTGGAATCGATTTCCATTATATCAGTTTGTATACGTTTCCATTATATCAGTTTTATCAATTATATCAGTTTGTATGTTTCCATTATATCAGTTTGTATCCATTCTCATTATATCAGTTTTATCAATTATATCAGTTTGTATCTGTTTCCATTATATCAGTTTGTATCCATTCTCATTATATCAGTTTTATCAATTATATCAGTTTGTATCTGTTTCCATTATATCAGTTTTATCAATTATATCAGTTTGTATCTGTTTTCATTATATCAGTTTTTTCCATTTCCATTATATCAGTTTGTATCTGCATGTTTCCATTATATCAGTTTGTTTCCATCATATCAGTTTGTATATGTTGATTTTATTTATCAGTATTGTCATCAATCTGATATTTAATCAGCTTTATATATTGGTAATTAGAGTTACTAGCAGGCATCAGACAATATATGTAAAGGTTATTTTTATTTAATAAAATTCCTGCTGATGTCTTCATTTTTCTGATCTGCTGACTCATGTTTTAATCAATATTTTATGACATTTTGATATAGATAATTATTTTATGATACTGCCTATCTTGTTATAAGGAAGTATAAGATTGTGCATTGTCACATTCTGATGTGCATTTTTAGTTGTTCAACAAGATTGTATACATATATGCGGGTACAGTCTGTTATAATTTCCTATGTATATACCAGTACCAGCATGTGTCTCTGAAAGATGGTTAATGGTATATAGATATATAGATATCTATTCTTCAATATATATATTTATATATATTTAACAATTGAACTGTTTTAAAATGGTATTTATTGTCAGTATGAAGGCAACAACTTTGCAAGTAAACGGAATAACGCGCGTTAGCACGTTATGAACAGTTTGTTTGCAAAGTTGTTGCCTTCATACCGACAATGAATACCATTTTAAAACAGTTCAATTGTTATATTTTCGTTTAAAAAAATGTTCATTTATTGTAAGAAAAAAAAATTCCAATCTATAACGCATGCACATCAGGGGAGTCCAGTAGACGCAACAGCTGAATTTAAGACCGAGAACGACACATTATTAATCCGCAATATTTTTAATGTGGGGTAACAACGGGGAGTTTTTGTTTGAAAAATTATAGTGTTATCAGGTGTTTTAATGGTATTTTCTCGATTTTTCATTAACATAATGACTTTTTTAGAATATTGGATATAAATAATATATATAAAAATGGAATATCAACGATATATATGCTGTTATTTGTGGACTATATTTAAGTCGAAAATCAGGTGCACCTGTGTGGCCCTATTTCAATTTGCAAAGAAGTTTGGAGTAAAAGATTGCTGGCTAAATGTCGGAAGTGAAATTTGTGAATCTGAAACGGGGAGGGGGGAACTGTAGCTGAGGGATAATTTTCAATTGCCAAGCATGTGGGTTTCGAATCTGTGATATGTTAGTAGACAGGGATTTACCGAGAGATTTCTTCTGGAATGTCGACATTGTTAGGTTGAGATTCACTCTATCATAATGTGCCGAGCTTCATACTCGGTATCATTCAAATGTAGACAGCAAAGCAGTGAGAAGTATACTTATTCTTTACGCCTGGTGTGGTGAAAATATCTCTCAAAGTTTAGAAAATAATCGTTTTAAGGTTAGCAAGGAGTTGTGTAGTACTTATAAACCATGTATTGTACTTTTGAGGAGTTACTATTGTATCCCTTGTAAATTGATTAAAAGCATGTAGATGATTTTTCAGTTTTTCGATCAACAAACGCAGCATGTGAAACGGGACAAATTTTCA